>KK351342.1:112707-123351 GCA_000671755.1 Glossina brevipalpis | reverse complement strand
GTTGAAAAGTATTTTCATATACATTCACGTGATTAATGTCAATATAGATGGAATTTCCTGGTTTGGCTGCTCTGTATTCTCAAATTTGATCACTTTTTCGATGATCGATTGGTGTCAAAATATCGATATTTAAGCATTTATTGAAAGCAATTCACTAAAGAAGCAAATCAATTTTTTCATATAATTTTAAAGTTTGTTTTATATAAATTCACATGGCGTTTACAAAAGTCTTCTAGGCATCTTAGTTTGGACGAACAAGCCTTCCAAATCCGACAACAGCTTGAAGTTAATTACTGTACATATCTATGTTCACCGTTTTACAGAGGTGCTAATGTAATTGGTATATATGTTAATTCTTCTACAGATCTCTGTTAATGTAATTAGCATATATGCTAATCCGTTTACAGAGCTCTGTTAATTTAATTGATATATGTCTTTGCTAGTTAAATTCGAATTTATCTTTAAATCCTTATTTTTGATCGTAACCTTAAGTCGTTAATATAGATACGAAGTATTTTTTTTTCCTATTCAAGAGATTGAATTACGGTCTTATTTAGTAAGTTATTTTTGTGTTATATGGAAAACCACATATGATTCCATTACTTTGTTTAGAGATAAAAAGCAGAAGAAATCAAAATAATGAGACTGCAGTTAGTTTCAAATAATTATAAAATGCAAAGCATTTAAGCGGACGGAAAGAGGTTTTTGTTCATCAACAATGTATCAACCGTTAAAAAAATAATTTGAAATGTAAAGAAAATATTTACCCATACAGCGAGAGATAAAAATGTTACACATTAGTTCGTGAACCACATTATTGTTATCTATCATGTGTAAGCAATGAATTGAACTTGGAAAAAATATTTAATTAATTGTGAACATATTAGCTCAGATAGCTTCCCGAAATTTAATAAATAAATATTTCTTTCTTGTAAAATGTAATTGGATGTGTGTGTGTGTGCGTGTGTGAAGCAAGTCATGCTCATTTTCGGAATTAATTTAAAGCCATCAATTTTAATATTATACGTCACAATGCAGCTTTTTATCTTATAGTTCTAAACATTGCATCGTTCTAACAGAAAACGTGCATATAAATTTGAGAACATGATTAACTCATCTGAGAATCTTGCGTTGATCAGAAAAATATTTTATGATTTTCCTGAGCTTAATATGCAGAGCAAAAGAAGAGCAAATCTATTTTACGATGAACTATTTTCTACGATATTTTTTTTTTTTTTTCAAATTGATTTCTACTACGTGCTATTAGTAAAATTTTTATGTTTAACTTAGATGATGGGTATGCAAGATTCGTTTTAAGATGCATATTGCATTTCTCTTGTATTCATTTTGCTTTTTGCAAATTTTCCTAAGAATTGTGTCTGCTGTGTTGTGTTGTGTTGTGTTGTGTTGTTATTTTAAATAATAAACTGTTAATGACTACGTTGACAATCGTATAAAAGTTTTTCGACAATTTATTATGTATAGAAAATCGGGTATTAAAGAAGGATTTTTCAAACGCACAAACTTGTATATACGCAAGAATGTTTACGCATACACATATTCACTTATGAATGTAAATATTACTACACATTCTCTAGAAAGTTAATTTCAGATTAAAAACTAACATCTTACTTGGTTAAGTTAGATAGGTAAGATCGATTTAAGTAGCTAAAGATTTTAATGTTTTAAGGAAAATGTTATGAAAATTTATTATTTTCAAAAGAGAAGAACATACACATTAATAATACTGCAGGCAATTAAAAATATTTTCATTTCATTTAGTAGTTGTGGGCTGTTAGTTTTTAAGAATTCTTATGTCATTTTGTTTAAAAAAAAAGAAAAAATCATTTTCGAAAATAAATTTCATAAAGCAAACTTTTTAAAAATTGTTAAATTTAAAGAATTATTTGCAAAAGATATTTAAGTTATTTTTGTTATGAAAACAATTTAGTAGGAACAAAGAATATCTTTTTTCATTTGTTTAAGCAAATTTTTTTGGTTTTATCGTTGTACCGCCGTTTTTTTAAAGTTAAGCCTTATACTTCGTCTGTTAGTCAGGTTCATTTGACTTAGATTGACCGTATAGGTGATTAAAATAGAAAATATGAGTGTTAGTATTTTATAATTTTATATGACGTGAGAAGAATTTAATTCCGGATAAATCAAATATTTTTGATATCTACCAGCAGTTTTGTTTCAATAAGGAAATTATGCTAATATCAGCGTAATTTCTAACTTCTACGGACCAATATATACGGTACGATATTCAATACGATATTAAATACAATGTTCAGTACGATACTAAATACGTTATTAAATACGATATTCAATACGATATTAAATACGATATTAAATACGATATTAAATACAATGTTCAATACGATATTAAATACAATATTCAATACGATATTAAATACGTTATTAAATACGATACTCAATATGTTATTAAATACGATATTCAGTATGTTATTAAATACGTTATTCAATACGATATTCAATATGATATTAAATACGATATTCAATATGATGTTAAATACGATATTAAATTCAATATTATATACGATACGACATACGATGTTTTGAATACGTTTTGAATTCCTGGAAGGTTTGCATTTTGCTATTATATAAGAAGATTAGGTTGATTTTTTAACTTTTTTTTTAAGCAAAAGAAAATTATTTCAAGGTGTACATAAGACAGAAGACCGAAAGTGCCTTGGAATCACAATTCACTACTTTCGTTTAAGGAGCATCCTGGCTAGTCTTGCCAACAAGCAATGGCATTAATGTGATCAATGCTCAACATATGTGGTCCTAAACAAAACAGTAGACATCTCGTTAAAATTTACGATTTATACACTTACCTATATCGTAGAGGAATGTAAATCATTTCTCATATATAATTAGTATCCAGGAAATTTACTGTGTAGGTGTGAACTCAATGTATTAACAGCTTTTCACACTGCTTCTGACCATTCAACTATGATCTTCAGCGGTATGAAAACAATTGACCTCTTGGCGGAAGAGTTAGTCGACATAAGAAATGTGAGAACTAACAAGACTGCGATGCTTGAGTGTGGACGAGACAAAGCCGGATTGACGAATGAAAGGAAGATTGCAGCACGAACACGAAACCATGGGCTTTTAGTCAACATGGTGACATAGATTTCTTAAGATCGACTGAACAGTTAAGTGGTCGCAAGTGTTTCAAAACGTATCCCTATAGATACATCTAAAATTGAATCTAATTTTTTATGTAGTATTTTGTAATTTAATGAAACCTGTTAAATAATTATTTTTTATTTATCCGTAGCATCACAACGTGCGGCAAAGACTATAAAACGAAATTGAAGAATGTTCATTTACTGGTTATTTCATGAAGCACCTGCTGCATGATCAGAAGCTACACTTGAAAGAAAATCGTGTAATGGCTGAATATACGTGATATGATTTCTATTTTTCAATTATCAAAATTGTTCTGTCTACAATCCTAATGTCCTTTAAAACCTTTGAATGTTATCTAAATTTTTCATCGAAATAATTTCCCCTATATTTCGT
Organism: Glossina brevipalpis; assembly: GCA_000671755.1. Lineage (NCBI taxonomy): Eukaryota > Metazoa > Arthropoda > Insecta > Diptera > Glossinidae > Glossina > Glossina brevipalpis. The sequence continues at coordinate 119,796 of KK351342.1, read as the reverse complement.
GGATGTTGTTTAAGAAAATCTTGTTCTGTTACTTTAGGTTCATTTTCATCATGGTTTCCACAGAGCTGCGATTTAATACCTTTAATACAAAGATTGTGAATTTTTATTGGAATTCGTTAGTTTACCTCTATAAACCGGATTTTGTTGTTAATGCTTTCAAACTATTGATAAGGTTAGGTCAGATTTATTGAATCCAATGCACGAAAATTAAATTCGTCATGTTTTTCTTAGTAAGAGATTTCGTACTGGCTGCTTGAATCGCTTTGTATATGAAATTTAATTAAATTACTTAATACTTTAAAGTAGAGGAAATTTTTTCTTTTCCCCGATTCCTTTTTGTTTAAAACAAAAAAAAAAAAAAAAAAAAAACAAGTATCACTCTTATTGTAAATTCCTGTATATGAAAAGAATATTTAAATGCGCAAAGAACTATTTTTTTTTTTTTTTTTGTTAATTCCCTATAGTTTCCTAACAATAACTACAACATTTAGGAAAAAATAAAAAAAAAACTTAAATCCTTAAGATTACTTAGGATTAGCGAACTGTTGAAATCGAGGCACAAAATTCTTTCCATTTAAGCATCACCCTTATGTAGAGGTTTGTTAAAGCGTATGTGTATCATATGGTTTTTTCACATTTTTTGTGAATTGAAATCTATTATCTTGGTAGTTGTCTGGTATGTATACATGTGTATAAGTGTACTTTGTTAGTTTCATTTTGGGATTTTTGCTTTGTTGCAGGCACAAGAGACTAGAGCGGTTTTGTTTTTTAGCTAGTGCCTGCACATACAATTGAATTTGTTTCGATAACATAAGCCTTTCATCAAAGCTTCTCTCGTCATCTGTGTTGTTAACTTTCGTTACAATTGTTTTCGGGCGGAGAAGGCAGGAGCACGGAACGTATATGGCATTATTGCTGAAACTAAGCCGGTATTTTATTCATTTTCCTTTTTTCTTTTTTTTTTTTTTTTGTTTTTGTTTCAACCTTTAGCCTTTTTTCAAAAAGCTGGTATTAATTTGAACATAGTATCCAATTAAATGCGATCATCATGAAAAATGTTAGACTAGACACAAAAATTGTTTTACTTCTCGTGTTGTTATCATATTGTCGTTGTTGCTGTAAATCGAAGCAAACTATCAATTACTAAATTACCGAAAATAAAAACAATGAACGATAGAAAAAAAGAAAAAAAAAAAAAAAAGAAAATTTCTAAAAGCGTTGTTAATAGTTGGAAGAAAAAATAAGAAATAAAAAAAAAAACACAAAATTTCAATTGGAAAGAATTTCTTTCGACTCTTACATAGATATATATATATATATATATATATGTTCCTTGATTTAGACCACTCGGAATCTTTTTCGACCGGAATAATACTAAACGATAATGAAAGACGAGATTTTTCTTCGCCATACTATTATATCTTTCCCCACGAGTTTCCCTATCTTTATTGCTTTATTTTTGTTCCCCCGGTTTACTAGTATTGGAGGTATTCACGTAAAAATTCTTCTTGCATTCCAAAAAAAAAAAAAACCACAAGTCCTTTACGGCTTTAATGCAGAACTAACAGATTCGTTTTAGTTTACGCCTTCATGTCATATAGCAGAAATAAATTCTTAACTCATTCTGGTTCTTTGAAGTGTATAGCGATTCTTCCAAATATTATTTAGAAAGTTTTATTCGAAGCAAAAGAAAAAGCGACGTACACGACCTTCATTTGTTAGAAAGTTAGTTAGGTGTTGTCTTCAGCCATTATCTGGAGCCTTTATGATTCGCTATGGACTTCTATATGCATTCTTATGTTACAATTAAAAGAAGTGAGGTGTCTCGCTCCGTTTAATTGAATTGAATGCGAACTTCGCTACTAGAAAAAGAACAAGTAGACAGGCTTGGTTTGAATATGTACTCTTATCACCCTATGTCTGAGATAATAATTTTAATAGGAAGCTTTTCATTCATTGCCTCCAGTAGGCAGAACTATTCAAATCAGACGGATAACTTGATTTAAACTTTTGACTAACTTGAAGAGACGTAGAAGACGTGAAGAGAGTAAAAGAGTACAAGAGTTTTCAAAGTCTGCATGTTTTTGGACTAAAAAATTGCCATCAGTCATTTTTTTGAAATATGATAGTAAAATGATAAGAAAATGATAAAAAGAGAATAATGAACGGTATATATTTATAGATTAAGATTTTATTAAGAGTAAAAGAGTTTTGAAGGATTGGATGTTTTTAAACTAAAAAATTGACATCAATCATTTTTTTGAAATGTGATAATAAAATGATAAAATGAGATAAAATGAATACCATTCATATTCATATATTAAGACTTTATTAAGAGTAAAAGAGTTTTTAAGGCTTGGATGTTTTTAAAGTAAAAAATTGATATCAGTCATTTTTTTGAAATATGATAGTAAAATGATAATAAAACGATAAATGAATAATGATACCGTTAATTTTCACACATATATGAAGCTTGAATCTTCAAATTGTCGGACGTATGAAGTGATTAAATTCACTTAGTCTATCGGATAAAGTGGGATCGAAAGAGTATTGTTATTCTTAAGAGTGTGAGAAAAAAATTTTACTTTTTACTTTAATCCCGACCCTATAATCTATTGCAAAAGTTTATTTCTCACGAGAGATATTAAAAGTTTTACACTAATCTTTAACAGTTGCAAACAGCGCTTCGGTTGCGGCTTTTAGGCTTCAGCATTCTTCGTGCCCTTTTTAATTCTTTAATATAAATTATTTGAACTTTAGTCTCTTTCTTTTGTTTTTTCCAATGTCTCGTTGGTACTTCGCAATTGCAACGACCCTTCAGCCCCTTGCTCGCTTTAGATTTAGACAGCTCTTAAATGCCTTTAAAGGGCAGAAGCTATAAGATGTATGATCTACTACAAATCTAAATCTAGAAGGAGAGAATCGTAGCATGAAGTGTATGCCAGATGGTGACAAAGATGAAATGCTACGCCATGTCCATACAAATGTAGAAAAAAAAAAAACCCCCGATAGAGTGTTTCATCGAAATTCCTTGACATATTTTCAAATGTTTTAGAAGAACTAACTAATAAAGCATCGGACTGCTTAGTTTAACAATTGTCTACACGTTTGTTACAAAAAGACTTATTAACAAAAAGAAAAAGAATAAAAAATAAATAAAAAGAAAAAAATATCATTCGTGATAAAAGGACGATTTGATTGATTATTTATTTAAATCTCTATATAGAGATAAAAAATTTGTGGATCTTAACTGTATTTCTATCATTAATTACAACACTATTATCAACGATTATTAAGTTGTTATGTAAGTGCATGAAATAGAAGATGTATAAATCATTAATATCCTATAGTATAGACACATAGACATATAGACATACTAAGGACTATTCCATTGGTTGAGTGATTTGAATTTTGTACTTCAATTATTATAGTTTACTTTCGTTGATATCTTATAACCTTCTAAGGCTTCCTGTAATCTACATAACATCGTTGAAGTGTGCCGAGATTTTCACACTCACATTTGTATTCATTTTCCTCTTTCATGATTTGAAATAATTACGTTGAATGCATTGAATTTATACATCGACGATACGTATCTAAAAACGATCTTCTTATTTAACAAAAAAAAAAAAAAAAAAAACACATTTTCGATAGCAACCATGTAAAGGTTTACTTTTCCTAAATTCCGAGAAATAAACTCATATTGTTTAGACTTATAACAGCACATTTATTTATTTAAAGTTAGTAGATAAGATGGGCAACTAATAATAAGTATATTCGGATTCAATTCCTAGTATGGTAAATCATAATGTAACGCTTGGTCTGCAACCATAATGGTGGCGGTCAGTGTCGTACGTTGTCGCCTGAATGAAAGTTCTGAGTTGTTAGCGGATTATGCAACTGGCGTGTCTGTCGGTGTGTCGTACTGTTTCCAAGGACGCACTACAAGTTTTAATAGGCGTGGGACCTTTGGATCTGGAAGCTTTGCCCATTTGCACTATCTTTAGGATAATGAGGGACCTGACCTTACTTATATTGCGGAAGTAGAGAGATCAAATTTAGGCAGCGCAATATGCTATTAAACGAACGTGTCCGTGCTATAACGTAATCACGCTGGGATAAAAGTTTAAATGGAAGAATGACTTTTCAGTTCATCCGTGATGTCCTGTTCGTAGAGGATCATCTCCATTTTCGCTTTAGCCTATATCTTCGTTTTCTCTTTACAGGCCATGAATCTCTAAATGCATAACGTGTCTCTATTTGGCACTTGGAGACTTATCATTCCCGGGACGTTGAATGTGCGTTTTCCCACTCTACGTGCCATCGGGTACCATGTAATTAAGTCTCCACGGCAGGAACACACGTTAAATCACAAAAGACATCTGGCTTGCAGCCGCAGCTATAAAGAATGTTTGATCAGTAAAGTCAGAAACCTTAGTCAATCGGTTACACATTTTTAGGGTTGCAGTCAGATCCTATTCCTTTCTTTTCTCACTTCTTTCTTTCTAACCATCATTACTGTTTATAGTTGGATACGGGATAATGCCTTAAGTGAAGAGTTATAATTAAAAAAAAAAAAAAAAAAAAATTAAAAAACACTAAGAATGATTGAGAATGAATACCTTATAAAGCATAAGTTGTTGTAAGTGATAAGGAGTCTTCCAGACTTTTTTCATTCATTTAGGATGTCAAAGCATTGATTTTCATTGTTAAGGAATATTAAAAATAGATTTTTTTTTTTTTTTCAAAATAGTCCTTTATATAGGGAGTGATCGTAAAATGGTGTATATATTTCTGTTAATTAAAATATCTTTCAATATTTTCTCAACTAACTATACCAACTTCTAGAAGCAAATCCTCTTATAGTAACATTTTTGATATCGACCTTTATAAAGAACAGTTAATTTGCTTTCGCAAAGTATATCAATTCTCATAGGATCCAAGTCAAGTAGTCATGACAACTATATACAAAAGTGATTTTCATTACTTCGCTTGTAAATTTATTGCTTAGAACATATATTTTTTGTATTCCCTTTAACTAGGCGTATGGGTAATTATATACTCACATTCAAATATTTATTCTAAATAAATTTTACTTATTAAGAATTAAAGCGTTGGAATTAAAACTTTCGTAGGGTTTCTTAGGAAGTTCTACATGAATAGCAAAAACATTCGTTTGGCGATCGTAACACGATTTCTAGATGCTAAAGTTGTGTCTGCAAGTAAAACATAAATTTAGAAAATCATTTTTTTATCCAAATATATATATGTGTGTTTATTCTTTGCCCCGAAACAATAGTATATTTGTACAGCTTATGCTTAACTGTTAAACGATTTGTGTTAAATAATTAAAATAATTAAGTCTTCTACTGCCAAATCTAGTGTTTGTTCAAATAACTTTATTTTACTTTACATTATTTCTTTTGTTTTTTTTTTTTTTTTTTAGATATTCAATGAATTTTAACGTAAAGTTCATATATATATATATATATATATATACATGTTTATATAAATATGCATAAAGAGATTAAGGAAAAGAAGAACACATATACGTCCGTTGTTGATAATCTTTTTTTATATAACTACTACTACTACTACTACTACTACTACTACTAGAAGAGTTGTATGATTTTTATACGAAACAATTTAAAAATAAATAAAAGAAAAGAGAAATAAAAGACACACAGACACTTACGTCACACTCTAAGAATATTTTCATTATTTTGTTATCTGTCGTCATCATCGTCAGGAGTAGAACATGCTGAAGAAATATTGAAAAAATCTACGCAGCATAGGTATGTTATATGCATGTATATATGCGTGTGTGTGTATATATGGATATATATATATATATATATATATATATATATGAAAATCAACAATAGCTCCATATGCCAATATCAATTAAATTCATTGCCAAACAAAGAGTTGTTAGTTTTTAAATACACGTTCTCCCTTCTTCTCTTTGCTTATTTTCCGTTTTCGTTTTCGTTATTCTTTTTCCTTTTTTCTTTTCCCTTTTTTTGTTTTTTTGTTTCTTTTTTTTTTTTTGTTTCTTTTTTACTTACATGTTCGTATGCGTTATGTTCTTTGGTCAGTTTCCATTTGATTTCCTTTTAACAATTTGCTAGAAAAACCAAAAACATGCAGCAGTCAACACAAAGGAAGGGCAATCAATGAATGCATACATTTTAAGCCCCAAAAACAACACAATCGGAAGCAGGAGCAGCAGTAATAGCAATAGCAACAGCAACAGCAACAGCAACAGCATCAGCATCAGCATCAGCATCAGCAATAGTTATTGCAGCATTTTTGCTTCTTTTTTTTCGCAAAAAAAAAAAAAAAACAAAAAAAATCAAAAATAAAACTAAAAGCGATTACGGATAGAAAAACACAATTGATTTTTATGGAAGTTCGACACAAACCAAAGAAGAAATAGAGATAAACAGATAGAAAGAGAGGAAAATATTAAAAAAGAAGAAAAAGTATAAAAAAAAACTTGTACTTACTACACGAGCTCTAAAAACACACACACACACACACACACACACACACACATACATACATACATACATACATACAGACACTTCAACATGTTACTTATGTTGTATCATAAAATCGTATAAAAATTCCATCTAAACATGAGGAAAAGAGAAAAAGAAAGGGAAAGAAAACAGAATGGCAAACGATAAAAATTTTGAATAATTAAATATAATAAGCTCCGTTCACAGATGTTGAAACTTTCTAAAGATTATCAAGAACTGTCGGTATCTTTACAACAAAAAAAATAAATAAAAAAAAAAAATATGAATAAAATTTATTACAAAAAAAAGAAAAAAAAAAAAAAACAATTCATGAGAAGTATCGATGCCTACGTTGATCAAATTTAATAAATAATTTAGTAAAGTATTTTAAGAGAGAGTTTATATTAAGTGCATTAAGCGAAGGTAAGAAAAGCGATTTATTTGTTTGGTTGTTCTTGTGCTTTTATCTTTGCTTCTTGAAAAGAAGATTACATCAGCAAAGGTGTGGTCATTGAATGCGATTATGCGTAATAAAGCTTAAGTACTTATTGAAACCATATTTCTT
>KK351342.1:51764-66039 GCA_000671755.1 Glossina brevipalpis | reverse complement strand
ATCGTACCAATTGTACTCCTTACTGTACCTATCGTGCTAATCGTACCTCCTACCACACCTCCTACTTTAGCTACCGTACATTCTACCCTACCTACCGTACCCACCGTACCTCCTACCGTAACCATTGCGCTTCCTACCGTACATATCGTATCTCCTATCGCACCTATCGTACCAATTGTACTCCTTACTGTACCTATCGTGCTAATCGTACCTCCTACCATACCTCCTACTTTACCTACCGTACATTCTACCCTACCTACCGTACCCACCGTACCTTCTACCGTAACCATTGCGCTTCCTACCGTACATATCGTGCCTTCTACCGTACCTATTGTCCCTACCGTACCTATCGTGCTAATCGTACCTCCTACCATACCTCCTACTTTACCTACCGTACATTCTACCCTACCTACCGTACCCACCGTATCTTCTACCGTACCTACGGCATTTCTTACCGTACCTATCGTATCTCCTACCGTACTCATCGTACTTCCTACGGTACCTACCATACCTCGTACAGTACCCGTTGCCGTATCTACCGTACCTATGTTAAATTTTAATTGAATCTGGGAAAATGCAATTTTTCTTCCGAAAAGCTTTCGTTCTTTCAATTTTTCTGACGTGCCAACCAGAAACAAATAGTCGAGCATACATTCACTCGTATATATTCGTTCAGGCTAGACGAAGATTTGTATAATTTATGAGAAATTCGATTTGCATATTTTGATATTACAAATGCAAACAAGAAATTCCATATAAATAGAATGAACTCTGGTGGTATTAAGAAGAGAATAAACAAAAACCTTAAATTCATTTTCTCTCGAGATTAATTAACGTTATTGTATTTAGTAAAATTTTTTTTTGTTCCATTTTTCCTTAACTTTCTTTAGAAAACAATGCAGTGTCAAAATCATTTACAAATTCATTTATCATTCAATTGTTTATTGCTTTGGGATCCTTGTGACGCATGGCACACGAGAGAGTCATATGCAAGTATACGATTGTGTATAAAACGAATTTTAAACACCTTTTGTCCTGCTTAAGATTAGCATAATGCTTGCAGACATTTATTGAAACGTTTTATAATTTAATTTTTAATGACATCTCTAAAAACAATGCTTTCATTTAAAATTTATAGAAATATTTTTAGAATTAAAATTTTTTTTTAATAACAAATTCTTTGTCTCGTTGAATTTTATACCCAAAAGTCAATACAATATTTAATTATTTATACAAATAAGAAGCTTCTAGTCTAACGTTATTTTTATGCTTTGGCGTAACACTATGCAAAGCTATGAATCTTTTCATGTGTTTTCTTTAAATATTAATATTTTTTTTTATGTTCCAAAGAGTGTCCTCTTACTTTATATAATATAATGTAAGTTTGTGTATCAGTTTTTGACTTTTCTGAGCCACACCCATAGCATAGTGCACTTTTAGTTTTAGTTACAATAACTATAACTGCTGCAACTGCATTAATTATTGCATTTATTTTAAACTCATTTGAAATTTATTCTACACTTATATATATATATATATATGAATGCATCTAGAGAGAAACTCTCGACGTAATAATCGTTAAAATATCTGCTTTTGAAATTATTCTACTTCCAAAAATATTTATGAAACTTAAAATGGTTGTATGGTGTATGGGATCTTGGTATTAATTGTAGTTTATAGTAAAATCCTAGCAGATGTTTTTCGGTTCATACATTTGTTAAACACATAACGTATGTCGCATATGAAGCGAAAGAGAAGATTTGTGTTGACATTTTAAGAAAGTTTTTCATTTTTTAGCAGCAGCTTAAGCATCAGCTTTTTTTTTTGTTTTTTTGTTTTTCATATAACCCGAAAAGACAAGAGATCCTTACAAGTTTATCGTATAGAGAGAGAGAGAATAGAGAGAGAGAGAGAGAGAGAGAGAGAGAGAGAGAGAGAAAGAGAGCGATAAAGAGAGAGNAATATACAAATAAATAAATATATTTTTTATTAGGCTGCGTTGAAGACAAAACACGTTTCAAAAAAAAAAATCAAATCTGTGGTTGATAGCAAAATCTTAATTTTTTAACGTAAACATTGACTTCTTTTGAATCGATCTCAACCTCTTGTCTAATTAGAAACAGGAAAAAATAACACTAATGCAATTTTTTTTTTTTTTTTAGAAATGTTTTTAAAAAAAACATTAACACTTTCTAGAGATATCGTTTAGTTTGCCAAAAAGTTTTACAACAATAGATGTCTTATAACTTCGCATTAGGGTTTTTTTTTTCTACCTAGACGTGCGTTTTGCAGCGCTTGGGGAAAAGCTCATGATATCAAAGAAAAAATTTCTTAAAGGTAATGAATTTTTTCCCCAATATTTTGGAAAGTTCAAAGCATCTATGAAACCTATAAAAAATATTGATTTTTTTTGGAAAATCTACAATAGTGTAATCATTTAAATAAAAGATTAAACAAAAAAAGTGAAAAGCCTGAAATATTATAAGAAATAAATCCTTGACCGGAATAGAATTAATCAAGCAGGAGATAATCAATAATAATCAAAAAAACAAAAAAAAAAAAGAAAATCAATAATAATCAATAATTAAATAATCAAAAATAAATCAATAAAAAAAAAAACAAAATAAAAAAAAAATTCCAATAAATTCTTCATAATGAATTTTGACACTATTTTCGGTAACCTGCATGACCTCTTACTTCAAGCTAAACGCTACACTACGCTACCAATGCCCTCTCTATGTTCATAAAAGACTTTAAGAAAGTTCAAGTTAGATCGTGGCAGAGTTTACGTGTTTCTTCTAGCTCACATGAACTAAGAAGTTTGTTAAGAATTTAGAAAAGCTCAAGACTCTAGAAAAAAAAAAGAAAAAAACCAAAACTGAAAAGTTCTTTTTTCTTTTTTTCAGCTTAAAAATATCCAGAAATTATGTACGTTAAGCCTTCTGGCTTATGTGTAAAAACTTTTTTGTTTTCGATTTTTTTTTTTTTTATTCATTATTATCTAATAAACAGCTTTTCACCTTTTTGAAGGTACCGAGTTCAGGTGTTGTTCATTCCTTACTGTTCGTTATACGTTTAGTACTCACTTAGACACCTCTTCTAATCAACATGTCGTCACCAGAAAATAGGATAGACAAAAAAAAAAAAGCAAAAAAACAAAAAAAAAGCAAAAAAACAAAATAAACACTAATCTTCAAACTTTTGCCAAAATCATTAGAAGACTGACTGAAAGAAATGAAAGACGTAAAAGAAGAAAAATAATAACAAGAACAAAGGCATTTAGTAAGTCTTGTTCGGTAGTTTTTGTGCCACCTGAGTAACTAAACAACCATCACCGGTAGGACAACAAGCAAAAAAAAAAGAAGTAAAACACGAAAAAAGCAACAATAACAAAAAAAGAAGAAGAAGAAAAAAAAATGAGCAAAGACGACGAGCCCTTTACACATGTTATACAAGCGATATGAGAAAGTGANAAAAAAAAAAAAAAAAAAAAACTTAAAAAAAAAAAAAAAAAAAAAAAAAAAAAAAAAACAAAAAGCCACTTTTATTTCCGTTATTTGAAAACTTTTCATTTAAATGCTTTTTCGAAGTTAACTGACAGGAAAACCTTGAATATTGTTGCCTATCACCTCTTTGCACTACAAATTTCGCAAAATTCATAAACAGTAATTATTTACCTTTTACTCAATTCCTAACGCGTGCTTTTTAAAAGCGATATTCACTTTTGATAAACAAAAAAAAAAAGAAGCAAAATAACTCTCTCGCCATTATGGATTATAGTGATTTGGCCTTTTGTGTCAGTTATTCTGAAACGTGCATTAAATAAAAGTGTGTGTAGAGCTGTTATATAAAGTGTTAAAATCACGAAGATATTAATTCTGTATATCAGAGCAATCATTTTGTTAATTGAAAAGTGGCTTTTTGTATATGAGATATATGAGACTTTTACTGTCACTTTCAAAAACGGAAGAGGATATTGGAAAATGAATATTTGAAAAATAAAAAGGAATTTTTTTTTTTTTTTTTCACTACTTAAGCCACAAAAACTAACTTTAGGCATATTTTTAATGAGTTGAGTTAAACAGATATGTTTATATGCCCAGTTTATGATGCTGAGAAATGTCTTTCCAACATACTAGAAGAAATTACAAATAAGAAGTGTATTCAAAAAAAAAAAAAAAAAAAATTAAAAAAAAGTGATTTCAAATTTCGTTTACTACGTACATTCGAGTTTCGAATTTTTCTTGTCCTTCTGTTGGTACACATGTCTGCCACATATGTTGGCTTTATCAGTCATTTTGCATTTTTAATTTGTTTTTGACAGATATATGGGTTAGACGTGTTTTTAGTATGTTCAATGATGATTTGTTAACGAAAAAAATGGGTCAAAAAAATTTTTATTAACTTTTGTGTGAAAAAGTGTCCCAACTCATTTGAAATGTTGATTGTGGTGTTTGTTGAGTCTCTACTTTCAGCAGACAAAAAAATAAAAAAATAAATAATATTTAAGAAAAAAAATACAAACTCTTCACAGAAAGCCGAGAAGTTGCTAATAACAATGCCCGCCCTGGACCCCCCTCAGTACCTCAATAATTCACAAAAACCTTGAAGTAAAGAAGAAAATTGTTGTGAGAAAAAATCGTCGAATCACTATTAGAGAAAAGTTGCTGATAATGTCCATATATCGGTTGACTAATGCCAAAGAATTTTTTTTATTTGGATTTTTTCAGCATGAAACATGTAACAGCGGAATTCAGAGTTCTTAAATTTCAATTGAATATCAAGTGAACGATGTAAAGAATTTTAAAAATATTGATTTTTGTTCCATTGAGATATGAAATGTTTTTGTGAATAATTGATCAAAAGAAGTCCAGCTCTTATTAGCAAACAATATTTTCATTAAGCTATAGAAAATCTTCTATATCTATCGTTATAGAGAATATTAGCATAAGGACATTGTAGAAAGTTTATACGAAAAGAATGAAAATTATTGAGGTTATTCTGTGAGGCCGTTTTAAAAATTCTATGTCGAGAAAGATGGTTTTCGATGGTTGAATGGATGGTTTCTTTCAACGCGTTGTATATACGAAATGTTTTAAAAAAAAAAAAAATTTATTTTTTTTTTTATTAATTTCTATCTTCGATTTGCGATGCCGCCGCGGTACTATCAAAACTGTACAAATTTTTCTCTTGTTCTTATTCATGGTATATATAGACAGACGCTTTTTTTATATTCGTCAAGGGAAACATACCTTTTAGACCGACAAAGAAAAAGGCAAGAAAATCTATAGTTCCAAGTAGATCAATACACAGTGCTATGGGAGCGCTTAGGGATAATAAGATCTTGAAATATCAAGGAGAGTATTTTTTTCAGTTGTGGTGTCTTTTTTTTTTTTTTTTTTCAATATATACTGGAAAGTTAAGATACGTTTTGTTAAGTTAATAGCAAGAAAATTAATTATCTGACAAATTTTTAAAGTGACTTCCTTTCTTATGTAAAACTATTTTAAACAAAAAATAATTATTTGTTTTCTTTCTAAGTATGTAAACAAACAAAAACTACGTAACATTTGGAATTTCGAACAATCTCTTTAACTATAAGAAGTACTAGATTGATACGGTTTTTAGACTTGCTTAGATTGGCTTATACTTATACGATTGTTACGGAGAACAAATACGTTGCACTATTTGGCTTAAAAATGATTTTAAGAATTTGCTCGTCAATTAGTTTCAATAACACAATGTCACCTATCTACCCTACAACTTGTGGAACAATTATTCCATTAAGTTAGTGATGCAAAGAAATATATCTCGTTGAAAGACCTTAAACGTAATGTGTACTTTGCTTGAAAGTTTACTTAATCGACATGTAAATAATAATATGTAGAATATAATAAGTTTCTAGCGTTTCTTTTTTTAGTAAAAATTAAGAATTTATTGTGAAAGAAAGATTTTAATCAAGATATAATCTTTAATTTACTTCTATTACTTTCATTTTTTAAACAAAATATAAACATCGTAAGGGAAAGAAAACTGTCCTTTCGACACTGTCACTCGTTCAGTATCGCGTTGTACGAATAGAAGCTTTACTTGACCATACAATAAAGAATTGATTGTAATTAGTGTTAATCAGAAGGAAGTACTTTCCACTGATAACAGCGCGGTGGTGGAGTGTAGCACATTTCAGTTTAGTGCCACTAAAATTTCATGAATGGATTTTTTTTTTTCTAAATTGACTTAAATTTATTTCATTTGTGTTAAAAACTCATGATATCATAACTTTTAATAGAATGAGTCGATTTTTCATCTTAACTTTATTCATTATTGTTGGTAACGTGCTCTAATGATAGCTCCATTTGATTGCAACAAACCATAGTATACCCTAATCCACCTGACTACCTCCAAATAGGTGCATCGTGCTTATTCAACTTTATCGTCCATGTTTGCGATTCATTTAGTCTGTATTATAGTTATTTATACTTTGAATATCCTAAGAGAACCATGATTCATTGTCCCTACGCGATTGATGGCACTACCGTTCGAATTAAACAGGAAAACTAAAATTTTCCTCAAATTATTCTTATTTGGCATTTTCGCACTCAAAAAAAAAAAAAAAAAAAAAACACAAAAACTATGTGAACTAATACTTTAAGCTTAAATTGTTATCCGATAACCAAACTTACGATATTACATTTTACATCTAAAAATTTCAAACAAACCTTTTTCCATTTTTTCACATCTCTTGTCGAACGACATCACCTTTTACTGTTAAACGGCGGCAACTTATTTGTATTCCTAATAATAATTTTGATTTTACAATTATACTTACACTCGTATTCGATTGTATTCCTTGAATGTTTTAAGATGATAGACTAACTCATGGTGTATATGATTGTTTGCTCTTGAAGTCCGTTTATTTTTTTTCAGAATCTGAGACCATAAGCTATTTCTTGCGGATTTTGTCATATGTTGTTCTTTAAAAAAAAATGATCTTCCTTTACATGTGCCACGCTGTTGAACAATTGTAATTGCAAATACGAAGCATTCGAAAGCATTAAATCTCCTTATGTTCGTTGTTTTAGAAAGAAAAAAAAAATAAATCTGATCTTCTTTGTCTTTGAGAATACATTTGTTATCTATGACTTTTATAAAGCAATACTATATATTGTGGTTAGCCGATCGTAGAATTGCGTTCGCATTCGATGCTAACTAACAACACGTAAACTTTATACTTACTTACTATACTTACTTTAAGGAGCATTTTTAAGATCATCAAACGACTTCACTCTAATCCAACAATTAACATAAAACACTTGCATTGTCAACGTTCAAAATCTATTGTTGAAATAATTTATTACCTTTAATTTTTCGTTTTTTTTTTAAATCATTTACCTTTCAGCAATTAACCGTTAAAGTATTAATATGATATTACTTCAAACTTTTGAATCTACTGTACGATTATTTCGGCTAAAAGATTTGTTTTAGTAAAGAAAGAAATTATTTTGTAACAAAATTTAAACTGATTAATAAAGTTATTATTAACTCGAAAAATTTTTACCTCAAACTGTTAGAGCATTCAATATATAGTTCTACGATTTTGATTCTTTAACTTTTATTTCTTTAAATCAATTTACAGCCTATGATGGAAGGGCACAAAGCAGCAGCTTAGACTGATAAGTATTTTGAAAAATTTTTCTTTTTTAATTTCCTTAAATTTTTAGGTGCTAAACAGCTTTCATGAATTGAAAAAATTATTATTAAAGACGTAGAGAGAAGTATTTGAAAAGTCTTTAAGAGAATTAATAAGGGGAACAAAATCAATTTCAAGGCAAAGAAAAAGGTAGAAGGTTCTGACCTTATAATAAACAAAAAATATACAGAAAAATAATTTTCGTTTTTTTTTTTCAAAAATTTATATTAGCAAATAAAATTTGTTTACTAGAAAGCGCACTTATTTATTTAGTATTATTATTTTTATTTTTTTTTATTTTTCTAATATAATAACAGAGTTAATATACATTTACCTGTTTAGGGAAACTATTACGTAGACATATACTCGTTCTCTTAACTTTTGATTGACTGTGCGAAGAAAACTCGATTTTTTTTTTTTTTTTTTTTTATTATTATTTTATTTTTATTATCATTTAGTTTTTGTTGTTGTTTTTGTTTTTTAATTTGTTTTTAATACTTGTATCTAAAGATTTAGGTTTTACTTAGATCCTGTTTCCTTGCCGCTTAGTAAAGCGGGCATACTTCTCTAGGTATAAATACAAAACAGTGAAAGTATGTATAGTGAAGTGTGTGTGTGTGTGTATATATATGTAGAAAGATAGGTGCATGTGTTCAATTACATAACATACAAATATTTGACCTTAAATATTAAACGCTTTATATGGTTAGCGTTGCTCGATTCTTTATCAATTATCTATTCGCATAAACTTAATGGAACTTTTCAATGGTGACGAGAGAAAGAGTATATTTTTTTTTTATTTTTATTTTTATTTTAATTGTTATTATTATTTTATTAATTATTATTATTATAATTATTATTATTATTATTATTATTATTATTATTATTATTATTATTATTATTATTATTATTAGTGTTTTAAATGTTATGTTATTATTACTATTATTATTATTATTATAAATATTATTATTACAACGTAAAAACATAAATTATATATATTTTAATAGGTTTACTCAATATACATATACTTATAGATAAATTTATATAAAACAATTCAATTTATTAAACAGAACACTAAAAAAGAATTGTTTGCGTAATCAATTTTCATAAAATTTTTCATAATTTAGATGTAGTGGTATGTGTTGTTTTAATACTCTAATTACTGTAAGTGATGATTTATATATATGAATGTGTATTTATATAGAATTTTTTTTTTACGGCATTGTTTGTTTTATTTTTACTATTAAGTATTTATTTGCATATTTTAATTGGTTGCAATTTTATGTTCATTTAATCAAAAATACTTCCATATAAATTCTTTTTTTAATTTAATATATATATATATATATATATGTATATATGTATGTATGTATACATATTTATATATTCATATATATATATATATATATATATAAATATATATGTATATTACTATTCTTATCATTACTAGTTGTGAGAGTGTACGTTTTGTGTTTTTTTTTTGTGGTTTAATCAACTTTTTTACGCTACAAAGAATTTTGATTTAATTTTAAATTTTATGATTATTTTTTCTATTATTATTTTCTTTCTTTAAATTTAGGATTTATTAATGGTAAATAGAGTGTTGACGTTGAGAAATGACGGACAGGATAAGCTCAGAGAAAACAGAGAAATATATTGAATCGATAGAAAGATAAGAAGGATTGCGTGAGTTTAACGCCCAACATTCTTTCACTTCAAAAAGAATTTATTACTTTCTTTTTTTAAGTTTAAGTGCAATTCAATTAATGCTTTTTTTTTTTAGCTTATAAATAAATTCTCAAATAATTATGTAATAATTAAGCGCTTCGATCAAATTATATAGTGTTCAAGAGAATGGGAGTATGAAGTGTTCACGAAGAGAATTTATTACGCAAATGCTTTAAAAATCGTTTAATAACTCAAGAGGAAAAAAAAATATTGTTTTTATATATACTTTATATAATATTTAAATAAATTTGTTTTTTCATTTTTATTTTTTGTATCATAATTAAATTAAGTTTTTACTTAAAAAAAAAAAAAAAATAAATAAATAAATAAAGCTCCACTTAAAAAGAAATTATATTCAAGTTAGACCCGATCTTTTTTTTTTCAATCACTTATTTGTTTAAGTTTCAATTTTATAAATACATTTTCAAATTTAAATGTATGACTGTACTATAAACCCTGGAGAGGCGTAAGCTTAAGCACTTTAATGGCGAACTTATTCGGCTTTATTTACTATACATAATAAAAGGATTGTTTTTCAATTGTTTTTTTTTTGTTGTTGTTGTCTTCACCACTAGGGACGTGTTAGGCTTAACAAATGTTTATAAAGCATAAGAGAAAATACCTTTTAATATATAATAAATTGTACATCTGTCGGGTTGGTAGTCGATGTCATTGGATAGTTAATTATCGATTCCATTTCAGAGGTTGAGATGACAAATCATATTTCGGTGAGTAGTGAAGTGAATGAATGTCTTGTTCACGTGCAAAGTCAAGTTAATTCCTTTACGAAATGTTTGATAATTACTCTAAAAAGTAAGATGACATTGAATTTTGAATTATACGAAAAGTTCTTCTTTAAAAATAAGTAACTTTAATGCGAATTGTGCAACAGTTAAGTTAAAAACAAATTATGGAAAGAAACTTTTTTTTTTTTTTTTAAGTAAACTTCGAATTATTTGATCGGATTAATCGACAGATCATTTGTGTGTCTCATCAAAATCTAATATATTTTCTTTTATTACATTTTATCGTTTTTAACATTTTTTTATTTCTTTATTTAATAAACATTACACGATATAAACTATTAAAAAAACACGAAACGATTCAATCATGACTTGCTTGCTTGCTTGTAAAAAATCCGAAATTGGGCTATCGCCGGCAGATACGTAAAAATCTAAAAGTTCGATGTTTATTTTTCGTGCTGTGCAGATGTTTTTGTACTCTAGCGATTCTTTTCGACAATATTTCAATATTTATATTATTTGCGTAATTCTTTCGATATATTAGTAACGTTACGCTTCGTGTATATTACCCCGAACTTCGGAACTATTTGTAGAGTAGAGTACTGTGCTTACGCCTTTAACCAGTTAGTGTTTGACTTCAAAAGAGTTAGTCGAAGTTAAATTAAATTTCTTTTTTATTTTTATTTTTTTTTTTTAAATAAGGTTTTTTTTTCTTTATCTGTTTGAAAAAAGAATTCGAATTAGTTTTTATTAAGTTTTATTTATTTATTAGGATCTCACGAAGATTATATTACAAAAGTATCATTTTGTGTCATATAATTAAATATAGGTTTTGTCTTCTTTATACTAATTTAGTACATTTAGCTTAAATTTAATTAATTAATTAATTAATTAATTAATTAATAATTTAATTAACTAATTTATGTTTTCCTATTTTTTCTTTTTTCTTTTTTTTTTGATAACATTTTTGTTTTTATTCAATTGTTAGTAAAAAATGTAAATAAATTTTAAAAATTTGTTTTTTTTAATAGAATTCTTCCCTCAAACAAGCTCATGTGTTTTATTTATTATAATAATAATGATTATTATTATTATTATTTTGCTTACTTCCTTCTTTATTTGTATGCATATTTGTTTCGTTTAAGAAATAAATAAATAAAAAAAAGCTATTTTTAAATAAATAAATAAGAAATTAAAAAGACATTGCACTCTTTTTTTGTTTTTTTGTTTTTTTTTTATATAATTTACAAGCAAATGCATTCGGTAAATATATATGCTTTCGCGGGTATGCATTTATTGCTTTAGTTCTTTCATGGCTCCCGTTTGTTTATTTTTCTTCATTTGAGCATATATCGAAGCGGCCTTGTAATCGATCGGACCGTAGTGTTGACTTTCTAAATCGGCATAAATTAATTCGTCATCAAAATTTAAAGCACTCAAAGGCTAAGAAGAGATTTGTTTTTTTTTAATTTTTCATTTTCATTTTCATTTTCGTATTCGTTTTTTGTTTTTTTTTTTCAAAGAAAAAAAGGGAAGAGATTATTAATAAATTATTTGAAAAAATATAAAATTTATGTCTTAAGCTTGTAATCAAATGTTGCCGATAATGCTGATATTTTTTTTAAGGTATTAACAGAGGAGTTGATCGATTTTAATTAGTTCGGTTAGTTGTGAAAACAAAAAAAACATCATGTTATGTTAAATAATTGAAACAATGCAGATGTATATTTAATAAATAACATTGCATTAGATAACATTTCCCTTACATTTATGCGAAAGAGAAACGTGTGCTTCCCGTAATGTATATGTAAACTAATCTATACTCTACTGTTTCGGTTTGCACTCCAGGTCGTATGTGGAATTTCGATACATCAAACGTGCATAATATAATGATTATGATTGCTATAGAATGTTGAATTTTAAATTAATTCTTTAACTATAGTAGAGCATAAACAACAATAACTTTTTAATTATTAATATATGAGAACAATTCTAAATTATCAAAAAATTGACTAAAAACTTTGCTTTGCTTTTAATGGGATCAGAAAATAGTGAGAGATTTTAAGTTCAATTGAATTTACTGTTTTTTCTTTCAATATTATATCCTATAGCTTGCCGTTTTTGTTGCAAGCGTTTTGTCAGAAACAGATATGTACGTTTAACACTTTCCGTCATAATTGTTCATAACTATTATTCTTCATACACTTTTAATTTTCTGGCAAACTTACTAAATGCTTTTCGAATCGCTCTCTAGGTAAAATCTATTAAATGGTCATCTCGATTAAGCTACACTTACACATTTTTTTTGATAAGAAAAACTTTTAAATAAATACAAACACTTTCCTAAAATATCTGTTAGTTATTTAAACAAGTCTCTAAATGAACAGGTAAGAGATTAGGTTATAATTCCCCAGCAAGAATTTATTTCACAGAATTAATCGTTTCGAAGCGCTTAGATGACAGATNACAACCGGATGAACCTTTAAAAAGTTTATTTGTAGGAAATTAGAGTTATGTAGGTTGGGAGACTGTGGAACATGTTCGTAGAGTGTGATAATAATTAGATTGGAATCTTTGCATGATTATCGGAAGTATAAGCTAGAATTACAAATGTCGATAGTGAACTTGCGTATACAATGGAATGATAGTGAATCGAATGAAATGAACTGGAATTAAAAGCGGATTAGCGCAGCACATCCTAATAAACCTTCAGATGTGTAGACTAGGGTTTATTTTTAGGAAAAAAGAGTCACTCAGGTCCGCTGTGGAACGTCTTCATAAAGCGCGATAATAAATAGATCGGAATCTTTGTCTGATCACCGGAAGTATAAGTTACGGTCGATCGTTTGATTGTTGAATCTTTACAAATGTAGACTAGGGTTTCCTTTTAGGAAAGAGGAGTCACTTAGGTCGACTGTGTAACGTGTTCGTAAAATGTGATAATAATTAAATTGGAAATTTTGCCTGATAATCAAAAATGTAAGCTAGAGTTACAAATAACGATTGTGGAATTGAACATAGAATGATTGTATATGAGTATAGGGATGATACATCGATAGTGAATTGATTGGAATAAGTTGGAATTAAAAGCGAATTATCACAACTCACTCTAGTGAACCTTTACAAGATTTATTTTTAAGAAGAAAAGTCACTTAGCTTATGTGAAACATGTTCGCAGAGTGTGATAATAATTAGATTGGAATCTTTGCCTGATTATCGGAAGTGTAACCTAGAGTTCTCCAAATATCGATTGTGAAATTAAGTATAGAATGAGTTGATGCTTCGATAGTAAAATCGATTGTAATTAGGTGGAATTAAAAGCGGGTTATCACAACACACGCTAGTGAACCTTTAAAAATATAGACTAGGATTTCCTTTTAGAGAAGAAGAGTCACTTAGATCGACTGTGGAACGTGTTCGTAAAGGATATACTAATTTGGCCATATCCTTGAAAGGATATTTATAAAGTGCGAAAAAGTTTAAGTAAAAGATATGCAAGTCTAAGCAGCGTAAAATTATAGGTAAACACTTTACCTAGATCCAACCACTGTACCATCTTTCCATTTATCTTTTCTTGATGCACCTTCTTCGTAGGCTCTATAAAATTGAGAAAATAATTTGAACTTGACATAAATATACGCTGAGTTTATTATTATTAAAGGTCAAGTTTGAAAATGCATATAATTTTCCTAGAAATCAAACAACAATAGAACCTAAAATGACTGAAGTCGATCATAGAGAAAAAAAAAAAATATATGTAATGAACACAGAGATTTGAAGTAAGCTGTCAATGTTTTTTTTTTTTTTTGTTTCCTTTTTATCGTTCGAGTATTTTTATCCCAACCATTTAATGGTAATTCATGCAGATGAACTTCAAAGATACAAACTGTATTCAGATACAAATGCACACTCAATGATTTACGGGTAAACGATAAGTGGATAAATCTCTGCGACACACATTGCACACATATCTGCTATGGTATGTTTTGTAAAATATTTCTCCTCCCCTCGTTTATGGTTTACATTTTCTTGTATAACGGAACTTTATTTTCTTTAGGGAAAAATTTACAGGCCCTTTAACACGAAAGATAGCGTGGCCGTTAGCAATTCCATG
>KK351342.1:20636-33267 GCA_000671755.1 Glossina brevipalpis | reverse complement strand
CCATTTGCTCTGTAAGCAACAACAACCTCCAATGGTTTTACCAAATTGGAGACCGATATTTTAACTTTTGCGATCGGATTAATGTTTGCCGCAGGCATTACACAGATAATCAGGTGAATTGCATTATGGGATCTCTAACAATTCCTTCTGGGCCTTGCAAACCAATTGACAGAGTGGATATGTTCACCATCCATATAAAAACAAAATGGAAAAGCTATCCCGACATCTTCTTCAATCAATTTAGATCAGCTAATTTGGTTGGTTTCGGATCGATAAAAATTACAATTTGAAGTCAACTGTTCTGATTTCGTCAGTGATACTTTGCCTCTTAAAATAATCTCACCTAAACTATTTTTTTTAACCTCTTGAAAGGACCAGGGTGGTGAGCTGAAATGATAAACTTTGCCCGTGTCCCTGCACTTCGGAAGAGATTAGAAGCGGAGTCCGTCCATAACATACGGTACGATACCTCGAGTTCGTCTGTATGATTACCTATTAGTTCTCTCTGTCTCTCTTTAGTCAAGTACTATTAATGTCTTAGATTTTCAGAGAGGTAGTAATGTGATTAGGTTTTCATTGAAAATCCATGGAGAAAAATTAAATCGCCATCAAAGGTGTATGTATACGAATACAATAGTGGCTGTGCTGTTGATAATTTCTAAGTATTACGTGTTCGAATAATAGATACCACGGGTGTCATGATGCTTCAAACTCACAAAGTAACCTCACAAAGTAGATTCGCATGAAGTTTTCACTGTTTACGCAGAGCAGCTGAGTTTCTGACCCTCGCTCCTAGGAAAAGTTTCATCGTAGTTAGGGTTACCCTCAAATTTCG
This sequence comes from Glossina brevipalpis, assembly GCA_000671755.1. Classification (NCBI taxonomy): domain Eukaryota; kingdom Metazoa; phylum Arthropoda; class Insecta; order Diptera; family Glossinidae; genus Glossina; species Glossina brevipalpis. The sequence continues at coordinate 32,432 of KK351342.1, read as the reverse complement.
GGAGCATTAAATATTCAGTGCTCGCCTTACTTAGGGAGGAACATTTCGTCCGTACCCTTTCTCTCATATCTGATAATACAAACGGTATACGAACCTCTAATTGATGTAGAACTGTTTTATCTGGTTTACTCCAGTCGATATAAGACGGGGTAGAATTATTTTACCTGGTATGGAGCAGGTAAAGCTATCGTTTGCATATACTTTTAACTATGGGTTTCACCTGATTAAGTTTGATAACAAGTGTAGACGCGAAAATGTAGAGTAGCTTGTCAACCTAGCAGTCATCATTTGTTAATCGACTCGTCAACTAAATGCATTTTTTTTAACTCCAGGGAAATCCTCGATTTAAATTCTTACAATATTTATGACAAAATTTACACTAACTTGATCATAATAGTCGTAAGCAACAAGTAATTAATAGAAATATTTTCATAAATACTTAGATTTTATTTCGAGATTGATCTACTTTTGTAGATATAGTTGCTCTTCTTCTTCTTCTTCTGCTCTTCTTCTTTTTGTCTCTTCTTCTTATATTCTTCTCTTGTTCTTCTTCTTCTTCTCTTGTTCTTCTTCTTCTTCTCTTGTTCTTCTTATTCTTCCCTTGTTCTTCTTATTCTTCCCTTGTTCTTCTTCTTCTCCTTCTCTTGTTCTTCTTCTGCTTCTGCTTTTCTGCTTCTTCTGCTGCTCTTCTTCTTCTTCTTCTTCTTCTTTTTACGCTCTTCTTCTTCTTTTTACACTCTTCTTCTTCTTTTTACGCTCTTCTTCTTCTTTTTACGCTCTTCTCCTTCCTTTTACGCTCTTCTTCTTCTTCTTCTTCTGCTTTTCTTCTTTTAGTCTCTTCTTCTTCTTCTTCTTCTCTTGTTGTTCTTCTTCTCCTTCTCTTGTTCTTCTTCTCCTTCTCTTGTTCTTCTTCTCCTTCTCTTGTTCTTCTTCTTCTCCTTCTCTTGTTCTTCTTCTGCTTCTGCTCTTCTGCTTCTTCTGTTGCTCTTCTTCTTCTTCTTCTTCTTCTGCTTTTCTTCTTTTTGTCTCTTCTTATATTCTTCTTCTTCTTCTTATTCTTATTCTTCTCTTGTTCTTCTTCTTCTTCTCTTGTTCTTCTTCTCCTTCTCTTGTTCTTCTTCTTCTCCTTCTCTTGTTCCTCTTCTGCTTCTGCTCTTCTGCTTCTTCTGCTGCTCTTCTTCTTCTTCTTTTTATGCTCTTCTTCTTCTTCCTCTGCTTTTCTTAAAGACAATCTGTTGGACAGAACTTTTTTTTAAAAACAAGTTTTACTTTCTTACCCCAACATTTTTGAAGGTTGAAAAAGGTACTCGTAAGTAGGTGGACGATTTCTATTGTGCCTAGGCAACCGGAAATTTCTGTAATTATGTCAGCTTTTTAAGGGGTACTTACGGGAAGTAGAACTCCTGCTTTCATATAAAAAGTACATATGTTCATAATAACTGCTGGGTGTGTACTCTTATAAGCACAGCGTGTTCAGTAAAAAACGTTGTTCTTGTTGTTGTTGACACAGTTAACAAAACAGTTAATCTTTTAAACTAATTCTTTAAATTTCTTTTTGTGATTTTTTTTGTTGCATTATTCCTCGCATGTAAACGCATAGTCGTACAAGCACTTGTGTGTAAGCGAGTGTGTGTGTGTAACCGAGCGTGTGTGTGTGTAAGCGAGTATGTATATTTAAAGTAAGCCAACAAGCTTTGCTAAATGTTTTCTGCTCTTAAGTTAAAACAACGTGTAACCGTATACCTATGTATGCATGAAGTAGTTTTCATTTAGCCTAAGGATGGGATAAAAAGGTTGCATTTACCATAAAACCATGTGTGTGACAATAGGACTGTGACATAATTTTTAAATAGTTGTCAAGGCAACAACACAACACTTTGAGTACACTTTGAGTACGAATACCAAAAAAAAAAAAAAAGATCCTCCAGGTTATACATAAATGCGTGCATGTTTGTGTGTGTGTGTGTATGTGTACATGCATACGATACGTGCAAATTCGTACGAATATTTTTATGTATTAACATACGTATGTAGAACTGTTATGTACACAAACACACACACACGTATACAAGCATTTAATATTTGATTTTTTTTTGGTTTTTTTTTCTCTCTCTCTCTCTCTCTTTACTTTACCTATAGAGAGAAGTAAGCCACATACTTATCGTTTATGTTTATTTTAGGAAACATTTCCGGTTGTAAAAGTTAAAAAAAAAGAAAACGTAAAAATATTGTTACAAATACATACAGCATCGACAGAGATAAGACACACAGAGAGAGAGAGAAAGAGTGAGAAAGAGAGAGAGCAAAAGCAATAATAAAAAGCATAATAATAAATAGAAAAATCCAACAGAATGGATGAAGAACGCGACGACGAAAAAATATGAAATTAAATGGGGCTTTAGAGCCCCACCAAGGAGCCTCCATTCAAAGAAGCTCCACTGGTGTTGTTGCAATAGCTAGTAAATATCGCGATCAGCGATATCCTTATCAAAATGTTGATGTTGTCCAAGATGTCAAATTTACAAGATATGCGGTTGATGTTGATACAATGCAACAACAACAGCAGCAAAAGCAAAAGCAACAGCGACAGCAACAGCAGCAACAACGACAACAACAACAACAACAACAACAAAGCCAAGAACAATGTTGTATGTCTGACGTAAAAAATAATTCTAAAAAGCACGTATCATCAACAAAAGCAACTTGTAGTGACAGTAACGATAACAGTAACAAGAACAACAATAACAACAACAACAACAATAATAATAATAATAATAACAACGAGAAGAATAACAGCAGCAGCAGCAGCAGCAGCGTAAATAGATTTACAAATATCGATTACAATAGTCACGGGAATAGAGGAATAATATATAAAAAGCAAATAAAACAACAATCACGAACAACAGAACAACAGCAGCAGCAGCAGCAGCAGCAGCAACAAAACTTAATAGGCGTCGTCGATATTACAACGCGTCTATTATACCAGAGCTTAGTAAAAATTGTAACTTTAACAGCGTCATCATCCAAGTTTTCGCCACCACTACAAAGCGGTGGTAAGAAAGTCATCACTGAAAACAACTCAGTCCGAAATCCTGACAGCAGCAAGCAGCAACAGCAATTGTCGATGTTTTTATGGCAAACAGTTATTATTTTGTGGCCGTTTGTATCGACTTTTAACGTCAGTACTAAAGTTATAAAAATAAAAATGAGCGCTTCACGCGGACTTAATACTTTCCGTTTGGGAAACATTTGGCCAAAGAATGATAAAATGTTCGTTTTATGTTTATTGTATGCAGCAGCAGCAGCTTTCACGCTACCGCAATTGGTATTAGCCAACGACGATGATCATTTCTTTGGAGTGAACAGCTTCAGTATGGCACCGGAGTCAACGACCACGGAGTTCGGTAAGTTTTTTTTTCCTTATTTTTTCGTAAATTTTTTTCATTTTTTTTTCCATTTCGCACGAAGCTTAACGATCTTAAGATATATCTATTTATATCCATTACTTTATCTTGCTACTGGCAATGCCTAAAAGGAAACGAATATCAGAGAACCTCTCTAGAGTATATTTAAAATCAGAAAGGGTTTCATTTTTCTGTAATATAATATGTTCGACAAATTGTGAGACTTTTTCATGCAAATCACACGAGCTTAACCGAAGGAGTACTAATTCATTTTTGAAGTTGGCAACACCTTACTAATACATAATTCGAAATGTCGAATATCTTGCTAATATCTTCAGTAGTTAATGAGACAGAAATGGACTTTATCTTCTTCATCGAAAAAGTTGAATTTTTCGACTCGACTTTATCTTTTCGATCGAGTCAAAATTATGGTTTTTCAGTTTCAAGAATACAAACAAATTAGGTGAACTAAAATCAGACGAAAATGGAGGTTACGACTTGAATTTCTGATGAAAATATTTTGAACAAATAATGCATTCGTTTCATGGGAACCCATATATAGCAAAAGGCCTTAAGCGTGAACCGAGGTGCTTCAAATTTAGCAAATTTAATGCTTTCATCAAGCGTCTTCTTATGATTCAACTATTTTGGTCATAAAGTACTAAAAATTAGATTTTGTTGTCATACAAAGACTAGCTTTTTATGGAAACCCCTAATAGGTGGTAGGTATTCCAAAAAATTGATGTAGTTGGTCTAAATTTGTTAAAGTTAATTTTTACGTCAAATTACTGTTAGGGGCTCTCTGGCATCATAAAATATTAGAAATTAGAACTTGTGACCATATAAAGGTCGACTTTTTATAAGAATGGTTGTATGAGAAGGGAGATTCAAAAAATGATCATAAAAATGATCCGATCGAATCCTTTTTCAACCACCTTTGTCCTTGGGCCTAATAACATTAGTATATAAAATTTCGTCAAAATATCCCAAAAGTTGCATGGATCTATATAAAATACATGAAGAGACATCAGGCAGACAGATGGACAGACAAGCTTAAACCGTTTCAGAAAATGCTTTTAAATCGATCGGTACAATTAAATGTGGATCTATATAAAATATATGAAGAGATATCAGGCAGACAGATGGGCAGACAAGCTTAAACCTATCTAGGAAATAATTCTAAATCGATCGTTACAATTAAACGTGGGTCTGTATAAAGTACATGAAGAGAAATCAGGCAGACAGACGGACAGACACGCTTAAACCTATTCAGGAAATGATTCTACATCGATGGGTATAATTACACGTGGGTCTATATAAAGTTACATGAAGAGACATCAGATAGACAGATGGACAGACAAGCTTAAACCTATTCAGGAAATGATTCTAAATCGATGGGTAACAATTAAATCGTCAATCCTTCTTGATATTACAGACATCCGTACAAACTTAATATATCGCAAGTGCTTTAGGGTATAAATAGTAGCTTAGCGAGGTACCAGAAAAGTTTTTTTTTCATGCTTGACAAAGATGTTAAGTATTCAAGATTCGTATCAAACTGAACAAAGATTCCTTCCTTGCCTTGTCTTCTTAGCTACTTAGTTTTTAAATTAAAGAACAGCCATAGAAAACATTATAAAGATAACGTGTTTGTACACATTGCCACCGTTAACTTTCTCACACAATTTAGAAAAGCAAACATAATGAACTTCATTTCAAGGCAGCAAACAACAAAGATACAAAAAACACAAGCACGCGTTCAAAGGTTTCCGAACCGCATAGTCCTGTGACTATGGCTGACTTATATTTTGATTTATTTTCTCCTTTGCGAACATACATCACTATATTACGTGGCATTAAATCCGCTCGTTTAAAGAACCTTTAGCAAACAAATTAGAAGTTTGGCCCTATGCCTACGTACGCGTGTTCAATCACGTTTCTTTTTCCTCTGCAGTGTTTTCCTTTTCTTTTCTTTTTTTTTTTTACTTTTCTCTTTTTTTTTTTTTAAAATAAAATACAAATAAAAGAAAGAACATTTTCTTAATGGCAATCACGTGACTGTAAACGTTTCATATATTTTTAGAAAACTTAAGTCTGCTATAGAAACCCGTCAGAGGAACATGAATCAAATCAAATCATAGACTTAAGTCGTCAATTTACTTACTTTAGAAATGTGAATGCAATTTTGGCGCACACACACACACGCACACACGAATACACTTATTTTGTTTTTAAATTATTGTAAACATATGCGATAGATAGGCCACAAGGGAGAAATTCTATCGTAGAGAAAAACAATTAAGAAAACCTTAGTCGGCTGTAACCGAATTGCTTATACGCTCCTAACGTTGTCGTGAAAAAAAAAACAACTCAAAAAGAGAGAAAAAAAATTAAAGTTCTCTTTCTCTCTTTCTAATATTGAATTCGCAAGGCCTATTGTATTGTCTTGTAACGTAGAATCATATAAAGAAGTAGTAGGGTATACACGGAAATGTTGAGCGTTATGTCTATTGTAGTTTAGGAATAACGAACAAAAAGTGAATTTTACTTACAAAAACGTAGGAATTCTTATTTTATGTCCTTTGGTAAATTTAGTCTATTTTTCTTAGTGGCCTGGGTGCATAACCTCTGACAGCTTTCGTCAAATTTCAAGACAATGTCTTATAGGAAAGGAATTTTCTTATACGAAACAATTCCTTTTATCCTAATATACTTTATCTTGGGGTCTGCTCGCTAGTTTCCAGAGTTCGAACAAGTCTTCAACTAAACGTTAATTAACCACCTTGATTTAACTCACTCACTAATTCTATTAGTTTTGTTTATTACTCGATCATTTTTCAATACAATAAAATTCTATATATTAAATGCCTCTCCACTAAGTCTCCCATTTGTGTCTTCAAATCTAATTCCTTAAGACTCATCGCCCTTATCCCACTCACGGATGTTCACAAACAGCAAATTACCTAAATATCCCAAATTTTCGACGTTCTCGTAACAAAAGGGAAGAGGAAATCGTCTTCTTCTTCCACTAACTTATCTTAACTCGACTGTTTGGCGTTGCCAACCAATCGGATTCTTATTCGATAATATAATTCATAAGCTTACGATTATGAAACTTTAAATTGATTCTAACTTTAGTGCAGAAGAAAGTTAATCTAAGTAACGTAAGTAACGTAAGTTAACCTAAGTAACGTAAGTGACTTAAGTTGACCTAAGTAACGTAGGGTAGCCCATTTAAAACTACGATAAAATAAACTTAATAAAACCTAAGTGTGATCGAAAATAAACAGGCGGCTTTGGTCTTCACAGCTTTAGCTTTTGCAGCCAGGAAAATATTTCTCACAAACAAAGATACGGACGAACTTATTTATCTGGAAAAGAGTTTGATATAAATCAAGAATGTATATATATATCATAGAATTTCTATCTGGCTGTTACATACGTTTTCATAAATTAATTATACCAACAACCTCTGAAAGTGTGTGTGTTGGGTATAAGAATGCAAAACGAAACAAAAGCAAAAAAAAGTAAGGAATTTTTCACTCTGTGGCAATTTTTCCTTTAATACTCTATCCTCTAATCGGACGGACGTAAGCAATTAAAAATCGTATTTATTACATTATCAGCAGTAGTAGGCTTACCAGTAAAGCAATTATGGTCATTTAGCAGAAGACAATAGAAGAAAAAAAAATGTAGGCTACGTGGGCTTTTATAATTGGAATGGGCACGATGTGTATGGGTTGCATCTACGTTGGCGAAATGCTGTCTGGGATTTTCACATGACAAATTCATAACAAAGTGACTGCTAATGATGATAATACTAAAAGCACACTTCGGAGCCTTATGTCAAAATTTATATTCAGACCGAAGTATATTTTAATCTCCGTTCATCATCAGTCTATGTGAAGTGAGTTAGTTCTATTGAATTGTATGTAAAAAATGTTGGGCGACCATAATTATTTTGAGATAGAAAGCACTATCCGTTACATTTAAAAATATTTTAATAAATGTTTCGTTGGCGCCGGAGTTGAAAGAAGAGCTTAAATCCTTCAATTAGTTAAACGATGAAATTTTCACAATTATTTTCGTTCTTAGATTGAAGTCCTCGTCGGACAAGTGTTCTATAATATCTAGACTGTTCTAAAATTTATTTATAGCTAATTAAATGAACCAATTGCGGCATTAGCGACATAATTAGATCAATTTCGATTACTTATACCTATACACTGCGATCAAAGTTTTTATGATGATTTATGCAACACATGGAATAGATCCCCTTCTTGTTATCAATAATTTCGGTATCCTTTTCTGATACATTCAGAAAATTTCGTTGAAACGATTTCAGGCTCTTTTAGCTGCCTATTAGTCTATCTTTCTTAAGTATTCTTACGTTTACACTAAAAGTCAGTATTTTCGAGATATTTCGATTATATTAAATTTGATGTCAAATTGACATCTTTGGGCCCAAGGAGTAATGTTTTCAAAAATAGTCTTAAATTGGATCTTACAAAAAAAAAAAAGGTTTATGTGGCGACTTTATCCAATTTTTAGTGTTTTATAATAAAAAAATTATCCAGAAGGGTCATTATTTAACTTTTTAATCGTCACTTCCTACGTTAAAATACAGAAGGATGGTTATCATGTAACTTTTTGATAGTCACTTCCTACGTTAAAATACAACCTTGTAAGTTATTGTGGTGATAATTTTTCCTTTTTTATATTCAATACTAATGCAAATTGCAAAGTGACATTAATTTTCGTATCAATTTTGGTCTCACTTTCCAATTTGCATTAGCACTAAGCACAAAAAAAGGAAACTTACCATCGCAATCTCTTACAGGGTTGTATTTTAACGTAGAAAGTGACTATGAAAAAGTTACATGATAATCACCCAGATTAGTGATTTGATGTAGAAATAAAATGTATGTAAATTTTGAAAGGTTTGGTCTACTTTTCAGACCTATTCCCATACAAGAAGTCTCATGAAAAGTAAATTTTTAGAAAGCAATAAGATTTAGTTTTTAGTGGTTCAGGTCAACTTTGCTCATGTAAAATATTTTATTTTTATTTTTCTGTAGACTATGCCAGCAGAGGCCAGAAAAAATTTGGTGATAAATGTGATAACACTTTGGAATGTGGTTTCCCTGGCTCTATCTGTGACCCGAAGAAAAAATCTTGTCAATGTACAGAAGACTTGCCAGTCACCAATCATTACGATAAGTGTGGTAAAGGTAAGTGAGTTCTTTCCATAAAACTCAAAAAACTAACAATTAAGAATCCAATATTACATGTAAAACACACGATACTGAAACATCACATTCAAGTTAAAAACGTTAATAATCTTTAAATTAAATATAAATTATTTTTGATTACAAGAAGAGGTAGAGTACAAGTATTGTTCACGTCATGCCGATCTAATTAATTCTAATCGCATTGAATTTTGTTGAGTTAAAAATGCGAATAGCAACTCTTCGCATTAATATTCTACGACAACTCACACATTTTGAGATTAAAAATCAACTCTGGATATTCAAGGTTATCACTGAATACTTATAAAATAGGAAAATTACAAGAAAAAAAAAGAATTTCACTGACCGTAAAGAGAATTGCTTACGTTATAAAAGGAGCAGGCAGATCATATCCTTAATTCAGTTACTTTTATCGTACAGTGACTTAAAACGTTACTTAATAAGTTCGTGGGATCACTAATAAAACCACAACTTTTACGCAAAATTCCACTTTACTCGGCATCATTCGAACAGTTTATCTATTCGCAGCAAATATTTGCTGTTTAGAAAGTACGTTTAGGGCTTACAGACGTCATCCTGTGACACGCTGGATTATCTTAGTGTCAAGGAGAGCTTTAACGATGTCCAGATTAAAGCCATATTAGGTACGAACGAGTCTAATCCGTTTTAATGGACCACAAAATTGACAGCAACCAGATGACTGCATATCGCCTGCATCGATGACTCTTTTATGAATCATATCATGCATATATTAAAAGTTAAATTCATGCATATCTCATATAACTTGAGTCTTGACTTAGCTTATACTTGACGCTCGTGCATTTATTAATAAGTTATTGACACAAGGTTTCAATCAGATTCTGGCGTAGTGTAATGATCCTTCATAACGTTGAAGTCCCTTTTATTTCCAATTGCGACATAAATAAAGATTCGAGAACAAATTCTATTAAACTTTTAATCAGACCCAACTCCTGCAAATATAATCATAGACAGTAATTGAATAATATAAAAAACTAAACAATAATTTAATAATTGACAGCCAGCAAGACAAGATGTCAGACAAGCAAACTTAACAGAATTATGATACGAGTACCTTTGAAACATTAATAATAATTCTGAGAGTAAGTTTTTCTGAAAGTGAAAATTTTTATAAAAATAAATATTTACGATCAACAGAACAAAATTGATTGCAAAGAATAAAGTGCTGAACTACTGAAAAAATTGTGAAAAATAAGAAAAATCAAAAAAGGAAAGCAAAAATGGTACAAACAAAAACTCAAAAAGAGAAAAAATGAAATTTTAAATAAAGTAGCAAAGTAGCTGAGAGTGGCAAAGTGACAATGCATACATAATATATTCATATGTACGTTAAAAGTTCACGTTCCAAAAAATTTCTTCTACTTTCTGTCTCTTTCTCTCTCTCTCTCTCTCTCTCTCTCTCTCTCTCTCCCTCTTAAACATTATAAATTTACAAAATAACATAAATAAATTTCCAATAATAAAATACGTAAATGAGTTCACATTATAAGTAAATACGATAAACATTTAATTTCGTAATCAATTGTTTCTTCTACTATCTGTCTCTCTCGCTCTCTCTTAAACAATTTTGCAAAATAACATAAATAAATTTCCAATAATAAAATTCGTAAATAAGTTCATATTACAAGTAAATACGATAAACATTTAATTTCGCAATCAATTATTTTCTCTTCTTCTTCTTCTTCTTAAAGTACTCAGCAAATAACAACAGATAATTTGCTGTGTGACCGTAAAAAAAAGCTGAGTACGAACACGAAGTACTTCGTTTGAGTCTTAATAAAGTCAGCCGTTAGTTTAGGTTGTTTATTATTTCTTCTTCTTCTTTTTCTTCTTCCTCTTCTCCTTATTCTTTTTTTAACTAGATTTAATTAGTTCTGTTAACTAGATTTAATTAGTTCTATTTAACTGTATTTAATTATTTCGTTAAATTGTTTTATTATTGATTTTTATAATGAGGTTTTTAATCAATTATTTCGTTTATGAATATTTTTAAAGCGACAGACGAACAATTGTTAATTTCACTTCATTTAAGAACACTCTTAAGAGATTATTTTTATGAGGTTGTGCTTGTTTTATGAAGCGAATAAAACAGGACTTATTTGTCATCGTAAATATTCTATTCTCTACGGTTTTTTAAGAGTGAAATTCTTTCTCTCTCTCTCTCTCTCTCTTTCTCCCTCTAGGATATGCATATAAAAAATGAATTCACTTTAGTAACAAATCTTTAATTTATTGTTCGAGTATATTGACACGCGTGCTTGTCCTCGAATAAGCAAGAAGAACTCTAATAGCAATAACAAAAAGACGTTCTCGTATTTCTTCATCTTCGCATATTTTCATGAAGAACATTTTGGGTTGAAATCATGCTGTGCAGATATTTTTCTGGCACCATATGTATGCTACGCAACTAGAGCATTCGCCAGATTGCGGACTTTTATAAGTTCTACGCATTAAAAATTATTATCGTTATTTTATTTTTATTTTAATTTTTTTTCAAGTATGAACTGGAAATAAATATTCTTTTTTTTTTTTTCTAACTAAACACATGAATAGACAGCAAACACATGAATAGAAAGCTAAGTTATTATCAAAAGAGGACAAAACTACTAAGAAATGCATATATATATTGGCAAAGTCTCTATATAGCATAACTATAGAGAAGACTTTCAAAGAATTAAAGTTTAAATAAGCAAAGAGACTATTTCAATCTATGTTCTGAGCAATATCACAGAGTGGTCACAAAGAGAAGGCTTATCTTTGCTTGTCTATAATTTGCCTGACTTAGCAATCTTGCTTTATAACAAAATTTGTTAGTGAAGCGTTTTACTCGAACTATTCTTTCGGAATAACAAAGTTGACCCAAAATCGGAAAAAAAGAGCATAACAAGAAAATGCTGTGTTTTCCCTTATGATTAATGACAGGTCACAACTCTAGAATATATTGCGAAGGAATTATGCATGTTTTATAATTTAAAAAATTTCCAAAAATATTGAGTTAGCTATCCCGTAGTCTCTGTACTAAAATGGAATGGATCGACCACACCCACTCCTTATAATAGAATATTGAAATTTAAATTTTTTTTGTGAAAATGTTTATAACGTTA
>KK351341.1:200661-215121 GCA_000671755.1 Glossina brevipalpis | reverse complement strand
AACGGGGTTCAAAAAATGATCCCATCTCATTCAAATATTTCAAATTCATTTAATTTTTCTAAATTCCTTTTGCTTTTTATCCATTTTTGTCGAAGAATATTAAAAATGAGATATAATTTCTTATAAAACAACTTTTCCAAAATAAGATCTTAAGCCCTTAAGTAGTTGTAAAAGTGGTACGATCTAATCCATTTTCAAAAAGTTGCGTGGTTGATTACAAAACGTGTCGCTGTAGAAAATTTCATGAAAATATCTCGAAACTATGACTTATACATGGACAAACATCGAAGAGACAGACAGACAGACGGAGGGACAGACAGACAGACGGACGGACAAGCTTAGATCGGTCCCAAAACGATTCTGAATCAGTCGATATAATAAAAAATGTTACCATTTTGAGTCTGTCTCATATTTCCTCTTAAACTTAATACACCTTTTACCGTGTGTAGGGTATAGCTAACAGAACTACCTATAGCGAATTTCTGAAACTTAAAGATTTATTACAGTAGTTAGTATAATTTATTATACTATTTTTCAAACCGACATTAGGTAGGAAGTAGTTGTAAAATGGGTCCGATCCAATCCATTTTCATTAGCGCCCAAACATGTTACTGTGCCACCTATATATGGTCATATGAGATTGTATATTTTTTTTTATAAGCGCTATATTATACATTGATATATTAGGTTGGGGAAAAAGAAATCCATCCAATCTTATATGAACTTCAGGACTTTATTTAACATTTCGAATTGGAAAATAATGTATTGCTTTTTCCCCAAACTAATATTATAAAGCGCGGGTATTTTTTAAAAAAAAAATACAGTCTCATTACTTTTTGTCCAAAGCAATAGAACGAAAAAACCGACAGGATAGGTAAATTTAAAATTATTTCAAAACAAAGATTCTAAATCGATTAGTGTAACAAGAAGTAGTCTTTAACTTTTTGTTATATAACATGAAAACATTCACGTATGCGTGAAATAAATTTATTTAATATTTTCATAATAATATTTGTGATTAAATTAAAGAGACTCCAAGACCGATTCTCTATTATATATGAAATTAAATCAATTCATTCAAATGAAATCATTGAAGCGCATTACATTGATTGATATAAAGTAGAATTTGAGTATCGAGACGCATCTAACTGTAAAACGAAATTTATTTCATGATTAATTCAATACAAATTTTCATACATACATACATACTATATGAACATTTTTATATACATACACCCTACTTTACCTCTATTAATGTAAAAATTTTAACTTTTTTTTATTTAATTCAAAAATTTCTTAAAATATCTAATACAACACGCTATAAGCTAACTAATTATTCTTATCATTTATGGAAGCGAAATTGTAAATTTAACATATTTCACCTTAAATTCACAAAGAATTCTTATAACAAGTGAAACTTGAAACGTTAACCCAATTTTATGCCATTCAAAGTAGTTAATCAAACCTTTTTTTTTTTTTTTTTTTGTTTTGGTCTATATACAGTTAGAAATTCTAATTCGTTAGGAATTTTTTTTGCAATTTAAATAATTTACTTTTGGAAAATAGGACTCACAACTCAGTCTCTCTTGCTAAGGATATTCACTTAAACACACTGATATACTTAGAAACGCTGATCGATAAGGGAAACGCATCTCTCTCCTGTAAAAATAATAAATTTATTTGTTGTTTCATGAATGTCATATACTAACTAAACATATCTTTAGTTATTTGATATGTACATTAATAGCAGACCTCGTTCGTTGTAACTGCTAAAAATCGTTTTCGTTTACCATAGAAATTGTAAACCATTAATGAGTTCAGTCATGGAAACCATAATAAAACTAGTAGTCGTCTACTTAAATGATAGAAACGGTTGAAAAATACTCTAAAATACTAATTTTGTTTGTATGTGTATGTGTATGTGTATGTGTATGTGTATGTAAATGGCTGGCTTACTTTATTACAATAAAAGCAAACGAAACGAGACGAGAATTTGGTGTAACCAAAAGCGACATTAAAACGCTATTAAATGAAATGAAATTTAAAAAAAAAACAAAAAAAAAACAAAAATTTGCTGATTACATTGAAATGTTTTTAGGAGAGGAAATCATTTTACATTTTTTGAATTAATTCTTAGAAGATATTAAAACCTTTAATGAGTTCCTGCCGCTTCAACGTCTACGCTTCTTTTTAATTAAATATATTTTCTCTCTCTAAATCCAATTATCCTTTAAAAGTGGTTTACGGTTAATTCCATTGTTGTTCCCATGAAAGTAAAAGTTTAACATAATTTTCAGTTGTTTTTTTTTTTTTTTATAAAAATAGCACAAAAACAAAAACAACAAAAAATAAACTTTCTGTAGTTTCTAGTTAAACACTTATTTCAGTTACATTTGTATGTATTCTTTACTTTGTGGTTCTCTCGTCTCTTCTCTCTCTCTCTCTCTTCTTCTCTCTCTCTCTCTCTTTCTCGCTCTCTCTCTTTCTCTATCTATCTATATCTCTTTACACCACTTTCGCGTCCCCCCCACTCCGTCATTCTCTCTGTCTCTCTTACTTTCACTCTCTCTCTCCCTCTCTCTACACCTCTTTCATCCCCACCCCTCTGTCACTCCCTCTGTCTCTCTTTCTCTCTATCTCTATCTCCTCCTCTCCTAATCCTTGACGGTTTATGTGTTTAATGTTTTGTTGTTGTCATTACATGCTTTACGCTGTAAACGATTTTTAATGTTTCTGGGAATTAAACTGAACAAACTTTACCCTCTTAGTTTGGTCATTATTTTTGTTTTTATTTTCTTGTGTTTGGGGTTGTAGTTGTAGTTTTAATCATCATCGTATGTTATACTTGTCTCATCATATATACAATGACTCTACGCTATCGCAATACGAAATCTGAGTTATAATCAATAGAGGAGACATCAGTAAAAACTTTATGTTCGTTGATGAAGTATTTATTAAACGATATTAAGCGAATTATCAAGCAGTTGCTACAACTACTACATGACCTATAACGCGACAATATTGCCCCCTATGCATTATAAGATTACTACGTTATGAATCCCTACGCTTACATAACACATTACGCGTATACATTTATAAGACAACTATCCTTCGAATTCTTAGATTTACATAACGTGTTACGTATGCATTGTAAGACAATTATGCTACGAACTCCTACGCTTACATAACACATTACGCATACATTTGTAAAATAACTATCCTACGAACCCCCTGCGCTTACATAACACATTACGTATGAATTATAAGACAACTATGCTACGAACCCCTTACGCTTACATAACACATTACGTAAGCGTGATAAGATAATTCTACTATGAAGACCCTACGCTTACATAAGATGTTACGCACGCATTGTAAGACAACTATTCCTACGAACCCCTACGTTTACATAACACATTACTTATGCATTATAAGACAATTCGGTTACGAACCCCACTGTGCTTACATAACACATTACGTATGCAGTACTTGTATCTGCTATTTTAATAAAACAAATTTATATCAAACATTTTTGTTAATTAACACAAAACATACATTAAATACCAAGAAAATGTAATAAACGTTAGATATAAAATTGTTTTCTAATTTCAAATGAATTTTTTCATTTTTTTTTTTTTTTCAAAAACTTTTACATAATAATTCCTTATAAATGACGCAACCATTTAAAGCAGAAATTTAACTCAATTCACTCAATTTCCATAATTATATTCCGGTCGATATTAAATTCAAGTAAGAGTTCATAACGCTTATAATCTATAAAGTTTAAAGTGTTTTCAAAGCTGAACGCATTAATCATTAAATCTATGAATTCTGTTCAAATTGAATTTCTCTTCGAACGCTCTTTTAGAAAAAATATCAATTCATTAGAAATTTTTCATTTTCGATATATTGAGCAAAAACAAATAAAAAACAGAAATATAAAAGTATTGGTTTTTCTTTTTTTTTTTTTTTTGCTTTTCTTTTTTCTTTTCTAAGTTGAATATTGAATATTGAAACAGGATATTTTTTTTGATTAATGATTGCTTGGCACAATCGCAGTCACTATATATACTAATATATATATAACAAACGAGCAATAATCGAAATTTATGAAATTTTTATTAAGAACAGCAAGGAAGTATTGTTTCAAAAGAAAATTTTCATTAGAAAATTTATATCGACACGTGCTGACTTTAACAAAAAGAAAAGTTTTTCGCAAACTTTCAAATTGAAAATAAAGATGATTTTAAAAGGCTGTAAGAAGAAATGTGTCAGAATAAATTATTTCAGTTTTAAGATATTTTAGCGAAAAATACATTTCAATTTTTTTTTTTTTTTATTTAACCATAAAGAAAAGTATTTGATGTTTCATGATGATAAGGAAGATTATTTGAATAGGACTTGTGAATATATTTTTTAATTGATATTTAGCTCTAGTATTGAACTTGAAGCTCATCTTATTCGTGACTAAAAAGAAGAAGGACTAATGGTTCCAAATAAAGGATTTCATAAAGAATGGTTGCCCGTAACGAAGTGCTATCGTTTATCGGTTATCGGAATGTCGTAATCGAGATCAATAAATATTTTTAATACTTTTTAAGTGGAAGCAAGGAAAACATTTTACATCCATTACTTTTACTAGTTAGTTCATAATACGATGAAAAAAGAATATTAAACGGACTTCTCCCCCTTCTCCTGCCCCCTTCTTCTCCCACATTCTTCTCCCTCCTTCTTCTCCCTCCTTCTCCTCCTTCTCCCCCTTCTTCTCTCTACTTTTCCCCCTTCTTCTCCTCCTTCTCCCCCTTCTCCTCCCCCTCCTTGTCCCTCCTTCTTCTCCCCTTTTCTTCTCCGCTCTTCTTCTCCCCTTTCCTTCTCCCCTCTTCTTCTCCCTTCTTCTTGTCCCTCTTCTTCTCCCCCTTATTCTGACTCTTTTTCTCCCCCTTCTTCTCCTCCCTTTGTCTTTCTATTTTTACTATAATTAAACAAACCTCCGAACACCCTTTCCCTTACTCTCCATTTCCCTCCACCCCTTCATCCCACCCTCTTCTTTCTTCTCTTTTCACTATCATTTCTTAAGAACTCGAATTCGGAAACTCAAAATTTTTTTAAATATCACCAATCACTTAGAAGAATTGTTTCTATACGTGTTAGGTGGAAAATTGTCGGGATGGGGAAAGACGCAAGCAGTACCCGCAATCGAGGTAAAGATGAGTTCGATACCTTTACCGACCGAGAACTCACTTTAGCTACGATCAAATGTAATATATTGCACTGATCGATGCACTGACCTGCAAACTCCGACGCAACTCTTATCTACTCGGGGAACGTGTGGAGCTTATCCACTTAAATAAGCATTATAACAAAAAATCTCTACGATGTTTAGAAAGTTTCTAAATTAAATTATTTTCTATTTTTGTCTAATTTTGTCTGTATGGACCGTAAATCAGGATTAAAATTTGCTTTTGGGTTAAGAGTTACCATTCCATTTACAACTTCTGACATTGTTATTTGTCCGCCTATCAATTGACTCCATCTGTCAAACATAAAAGTAATTTTCCACCAAAAGCAACGATTATCTGCTTTTCCAGCTTCTTTAAGTTCTACGTTTTAAAAATGGAACTGTGATGGGAAGCTAATGTTTTGACGGGGAAAGCCTCTTCCAAGCGATTACTGAGATTTCGTGGAACAATTTGTTTCAGGTAATAAATTGTTTTTACCTGAATTAGGCCAAAGAAAAGAAAATTTTTGTTTTTTTGTTAAAAATCTGTCTTTTAAAGATTAACATATAAACTCTATAATGTTAGCTATAATATATTAAATCTTGTTTGTCTTTCTTTTCACTTATGTCCTGTTTCAGACATAATCTATGACCTATGAGTAGATATAATGATGAGAATAAGTGGAAGGCATACTATCACTGCTAGGACATATGGACGGATAAACGATTTTTTAAATCGATTTCAAATCTTACGTTCCTGTGAGAATAAATTAAAGACACACTATCACTGCTAGGACATACGGACGGATAAACGATTTTTTAAATCGATTTCAAATCTTACGTTCAACCAAAAAGTTTTGCATTACTTTCGATTATTTTACTTACTTCTGTTTATTACAAATCAAATAACGAAACTAGTATATCACCGCACTCTCTTTCTTATTTCATACACAAGAGGATATTTTGATTATTAATTTGTAAATTTAGATCTCTTTTTCTTTAATTAAATAGAAAGAAATATTTCATGTGGGTTTACAACTAAATAAACCCAAACACACACACAGAAGTGTTTACATTACACTCATTACACTCGTCCTTGCCTACGCTTGTGTTGTGTGTTTAGGGATAACGTAATGTAAGCACACGTGCTTGTTAAATGTTATAAACAATTTAATACTCAAGAAATTGCGATGAAATTAATTATAATAGAAAAATGACACAAAACAAGTTGATGACAACAACAATAATAACAACAACAGCACTAAACTAAACTGTAACCACCACGTAAAACAATGAAAAGCATATGCTTCCTTAAAGACGCTTCAGATTATTCAGATTAAAACATTAACAAATATTTACGATACAATTATCTGGTGGGACTTATTAACTTTTCCTCTATATGAAAATAAGTGAAACATAATAATAAAATTGATGCAATTATACAGTCAGAACAAAGGAAGTCTTGTATATGCTTTATATGCGTTTAGATCAAAAATTAACGAGAATTTTTAATTTTCTTATAAATTATTAAATTTTGTTTAGCAAGGCTTAGATTAGACTTTTAATAATTCCCTTGCCAGTTTAGAAAACACAGACTTTACTACTTTTTCAAATATATCCTTGAATCTGGCTTGGTCATTGCCCTATCTATCATTCAAGGAGGTAATCTTTTTAAAGTATTCTGATGTTTGGAAAATAGGAAAACATCGAAAAAAATCTTTGTCTGCAGCAAAGCATGGCTGCGACTTAACAATGATATTGCGTTTTGTTAATTATGGAAAATTTTTATGGTTTCAGGGCCAATCTTGATAGCATATTCTTCAAGTAACACCACGTAGTTACTAAGAATATCTTACTTCTTCAACGATCTCTCTCATATTGACCCTAAGGATATAGTTTATTTAATTTAATTATCTATCTCAAGTGTTAGATAATCGTTGATTCCTTTTACCCTCGCCTAGATCTTGTACATTAGCTTTAAGTCTTCTCCTTCTTCCCGGGAATGATTATTCACTTCATTCAAATTAATGCTTTTCTTCTCCCCTTTCTTTTTTTAATATGGCTCGTGACTCCGGCCCCTATCCCCTATAAGTGTATAAATATGTTGATGGTCACAAAAAAGTGGTGGGTGTGGAGGAGGTGGGGGAAGGGGGGAAAGAAGTGAGAAAGACCCCAGTCTAAGAGCTGTATGGTAAGGATTACCCGTTTTACCTATATAGCAAGCAATAAAGCTGTCATTAAAGCCCGTAGATCGTAGTTAAAATATGATCTACTGAATTGACGACTCATTAGCTGCAATTCCTATCCTTGTAGACTTTGCGGTAACCCATAAATTACTGGTTACAGCGTCTTCCTTCCTGGGCCTTCTTTTTAACAGTTTCCATGCTTTCTTTTCTTTAGTTCGTTTTTTCAATTCAAAAATTCGAAAAAAAAGTCCTTAGCAATTCGCTGTAAAAAATGCATCGCACTCGTTCGATCGCCAAATACAAGGTAAGCGTAAGAATTAAAAAGAAATCGTCCTATATATTTTTAATTGTAATGTCATCTAACAGGAAAAGTGTTAGCCCTAGCGTAGCTTTGTAATCTCACGAGTTCCATTACAACCACAACTATCAAGAGATTTAGTCTTCGAAAACTATGCGTTCATATAAAGTAACCAAAGCTATCTAGGATCCATGGAACTAGTAAGACCCTCAATGACTCAAAGAGAAATAAAAGATACAATAAATGCCATTATGTCATACTCTCTTAAGCCCAGCTAGCATTTCTTCAATCTGCAAGCATCCATGGTAGTACAATTGTAAAGAAAAGTTAGCATCTTACTGTAGCTGCAGTTAGATTGAGTATAAATTACGTCTCCACGAAGTAATATAAATGTACCGTATCTTTTAGGTCTGTATGGTCCCAACTAGAAACGTGACGATTAGACGGTTAAAAGAAAATTAAGATTTAATCACCGATGTCCGGCTTCGGACATTTTTGGAATTGTAAGAGAAAAGCATGGAACTTATGCTTCGATTTAGATGACTACTCTTCTCGATAGATCTCTGCTATAACATTAGTACCTATCTATGACTGATGAAGGTAATAGTTGATCTCGGTCCATTGTTAACGCAGCTAAAGTAGTGTCGATGTCTTTTCAAGTACACAATAATCCTTAAATTTTAATGGAGGAATATTCATCGGGAATTTAAGATTAAACAAAAATAGTTCGAATTCAAACTGGACTTTTCTTTCTAGAGTCACGGAATTCAGAGCTTCTGTGAAGATTTTTGCTTCATCTTGGCACTTGGAAGAGAGCCTTCAGAGAGCCTTCAAGGCGACTGCCATTAGAACGTAGTCGCGACAAGACCACTTGATTACAGAGTTGCACCAGATGCTTAATCTTCAGAAAAACAGAAATATTAGATAGGCCTTGCCCTAACAGACGCACACACACACACACACACACCAGAAGAATGGGACGTTCTCTTGGGTACTAAGAAGTTAAAGCCCTTCCGCTATTGGGTGCATACACAAAGATAGACATTAAGTTTCCAAAGACAATGAAGATTAAATCCCTTAAGCTAATGGGTGTATACTCAAAGATAGACATTAAGTTTCCAAACAGACAGTGAAGTCTTCAATTGATAGTTCGATATAACTAAATTAACTCGAAATTTTTAACATGATGTCTTTAATCCTCGCAACAAAAAAGTACTGCGAATGAAATTAAAAATTAATGCACTAATGCCTTATCCAGGTGTAGTGGCTTAGAAACATTAAACGAATAAAACATATCAAAAATCCAAGCCAAATCATAATCTCCTGACTTTTTTTTTTTTGGAATAATGTCGATTTTCTCTATGTATTCGTTTTCTTAAACGATGTCTTTCATTACAAAAAATGAAAATTATGCTTAAATGCTTTACGTGACATTAATCGAGTTTGCTACTTAAATAGACACACACACACACACAAACAAGACAAATACATAGATACATAGATATAAAAAACGAAACTTGTCTACATATTCGTTTGATATAAACGACGAACCTCATTCTATCTTCTTTGGCAAGACTTTATATACTTCTGAGCTTAATGTGCTCGATTGCTAAACAAAAAAAAAACAAAAAAAAAAAACAAAAAAAAATCCATTTAATATTATTTAAAGTCGTTGGCTACGTATACGTGATAAGAGTACACAAGTATTGCGATGAATTTGTTTATTTTTTTAAATGTCTGCTAAATTACATAAACGAAATAATATAAATAATAATTAAGTGTTAAAAAACAAAAATCAAAAAAAAAAAAAAAACAATTTTTATAACTAAATCTCTAAGCAAATGTTCACAAAATGATAATTTAATACATTTTAGAACCCTCCACAAGAAAAACCGTATGTCGACCAAACAGACACACACACACACACACACACGCACACAGATTTTGCTTGAAATAACATAATGATACGAAAAAAGTACTTTCTCTCCCTTTACGCGCAGAAGAGAAACATAACTAAGTAAACCACAGGAACTAATTAAATCTTTAATTATAGTGTTATAGTATTATGGTATGCAAACCAACATGTGTAATTTAATTTTCAAAAATATTCAAAAGCATTTGCTTTAAATTAAAAAAAACTTTTTTCTCACACTTTGTTTGAATCGACGTCAAAGAGAAAGAAAACAGACTTTTAGCTGAACTGTGTAAATACTCTTCCAAAGGCATAAAAGTCTCTTATGTGTTTTTTTTTTTGCGGGCATGTTAGTCGTTATTATAGGACAATTAACGTAACGAAACCTTTAATTTAAATTTCAAATCGCTTTTGCTATATATTTAGAATTATTAATGAAATTAATTTGAAACGATTAATTTTGTAGTATTTCTTGCAAATTTTTTTCCCTGACGCAATCATATTTGTGGGTGTAGACCATGATTTTTTACAAAATGCGAAGATAAATTAAACTTATATATTTTAAGTTTCATTTCATATTGATATTTTTACCAGCGGGAAAGACAGATTAACAAAAGACAGATAGACGGACATAGGTAAAACAACACAGAGTCTTACGCTGGTCAAAATTGTACACTTTATAAGGCAACTTATATATATATCTTGGTTCTACATATAGGCAAAGCTGGTCTGTCATCAATTTTCAGCTTTAAGTATAAGAATAAGGGGCTGAAAATTAGACGAACTATTTTAGCAGATATACTCAACTAGATTTTCGTTTCGATTATTAGAAAAATGTGATGGAGAACTGAATTCGCCATAAATCTAAATTTAAGTATCCGCCTTACATAATGAATATATAAAAATTACACATTTCTCTTACTCGTATAAATTTCATTGATCCGTGGAGAGATATTTTTAAAATAAAATAATAATATAAATAAAATATAATAAAATAATAATATAAATAAAATAAAATAAAATAATAATATAAATAAAATATAATAGTAATTAAATAAAATAAAATAAAATAATAATATAAATAAAATAAAACCAAATAATAATATAAATAAAATAAAACCAAATAATAATATAAATAAAATATAATAAAATAATAATATAAATAAAATAAAATAAAATAATAATTAAATAAAATAAAATAAAACAATAATATAAATAAAATAAAACCAAATAATAATATAAATAAAATAAAATAAAACAATAATATAAATAAAATAAAATAAAATAATAATATAAATAAAATAATAATATAAATAAAATAAAACAAAATAACAATATAAATAAAATAAAATAGTAATTAAATTAAATAAAATAAAATAAAAAAATAATATAAATAAAATAAAAAATAATAATATAAATAAAATAAAACAAAATAATAATATAAATGAAATATAATAAAATAATAATATAAATAAAATAAAATATTAATATAAATAAAATAAAATAATAATATAAATAAAATAAAATAAAACAATAATACAAAAAAAAAATAAAAAAAACAATAAAATAATAATACAAATAAAATAAAATAAAATATATATAACTCTGACAATCCCGGCTGTGTCCATTTACTTAAATAAATTTCGATCTTATTCACTAATACTTCTCGTGGAACTTGCCTTAGCTTTCAATGAACGCAAACATTTCTCTAAGCCATTTGCATATGTTACGAACTAAATGACTAAAAATTAATATACAATCCATTAATAGCCTTTTTTTTTTTTTTTAGAAAAGTTTTCAAATATAGAATTTTTATTATAAATTTATAAACATAAAAAACAATTTCTATTATAGTCAGTACTCAAGGATAGCATAAAATTTTCTTTTTCATATTTCAAGGTACAATAATAAAAGTCGGGAAAGGGAATTTAATAAAATTATTATCCTTATAGGATGTGTAAATGTAAAAAAAAAAAAAAAAAAATATGTTCTTTCTATAAAATAAAATGTAGAAAAAACCATAAATTTCGAAAATTAATCATAAACAAAATATCTCAAGTTTGGCTTTAAATTTTTTTTTAAATGTTCTGCTGAATAACCTTTTTATTCATTTGCAATGTTTGTTGACTCTCCAACCATTTACCGACATGATCTTTATTTTGTTCTAACCATTTTATATTATTTTTAACATTTTCTAAAGCTTCTTTACGCGCAGCTGTACCTGCTCCGGCCTCAGGATATTTAGCAAAGAATGATTCCATTTCATCGAGTTTCGTTTGCGTTGCAAAACGTGATGTTATCGCCGGTATCATACGACCCATATAACGTTCATTAATACCGAATCTTTCCACCAAACGTGGCCAATTCTCACGTACATAATCCCATATTAAACCATGCCCCACACGATTTTGTGCAATAAATTGTAAACAACTGAAATAATCTTGACTACGTACATAACTTTCATTCCAAGCCAAATTGATGTAACTAAAGAAAACAAAAAAAAAAAAAAGAAAAAAAAAAGATTTTTAATAATAATAATAATTAGGAAAAGTTTAGAATTAATTAATTAATTAATTCCATTACAAACCGTTGTAATATCCAAGGCTCATTAATTGCTGCTAAAGCTTCCATTAATTTTACTTTCTCTTGAGCATCTTGTTCATTAACAAATAATTTCCAAACTTGTTGCCAAATTTCTTCTGTCCCTCCTATTTTCATACCATAATAATAAACTGCACTACGTATATCCGGATGTGGACGTTCTTGAGGATTTTCTAACCATTGAACGAAACGTTTATGAGCTTCTCCTAAAGCTTGCGAATGACCAAATGCACATAAAGCTTTCAATACTGATACGCGTAACAAACTAATTTTGTAAAACAAACAAAAAAAAACAAAAAAAAAAACAAAAAAAAAAAAGAAAAAATGTTTATATTATTATAGGATAAGAAAAATAAATTTAAAACATTTTTCTCTTACTTTTCCAAATGATCATCACCCACATCCCAAGAGACTTTCTCGTAGACATTATTAAGCAATTGACGGGCATAATTAACGAAATTACTGTACAATTCAGTGTAATAAACTAAATTTCTTATATTAGCCAAACGTGAAACACCCACACTCCAGGGTACATATTCCACTTCATTTTCAAGATATTTACTTAAATCCAAAGCAATACTATAGTTCAATTGGCTAGCATCGGCTAAAGCGAAAACATCGCTAATTAAATGAGCACGATCGGCAGCACTAAACGCATCACGTGTTTCAATTAAAGCCGAATTCAAAGCCCGCCACATATCCTCTGGATAATTCACAAGATAATATCCAACTTGATTCTTGTTAAATTTAATCCATTTCACTTCACTTGAAAGTTGAACGTTTTCTAAAAAGATCACAATATATTTTTATATCCATTACCGAAGTTGACGGGTAAAGATCACAATATATTTTTATATCCATTACCGAAGTTGACGGGTAAAGATCACAATATANATATCCATTACCGAAGTTGACGGGTAAAGATCACAATATATTTTTATATCCATTACCGAAGTTGACGGGTAAAGATCACAATATATTTTTATATCTATCACCGAAGGTGATGAGTATATTTCATTTTGTTATTTTGTTTGTAATTCCCCCGGCAAAAAAAACTTCGGAGAACCCACAAAGTATATTCTATTAAATTCAGAATTGATTTAAGCATGTCCGTCTGTCTGTCTGTCTGTGGTAAACATTCTCCGATATTGGCCTCAAATTTGACAGAAACATAGGAAGTTCTTTCACATGTGTTGCTATTGAAAATGAGCCAAATCGATCACAGGCCACGCCTACAGTATAGACTGAAAACACGTCTGTTTTGTGGGTGTTTTTCACCATATTCCATGGATAATTGTGTTCCAAGGTATACCATAAAAATAAAAAAATCTGCTACGCCCACCCACTAAAATTTACTTTTTCCTCCTTTCTTTAAGATAGAGGTGGTGGGTATAAAAGCTTCAACACAGCCGAATATAAATTTCTTATTTGTTTTTTTTAAATAATTTTTTTTTCGGGGTTTGTCATGCCTCAGAGTATTCAAAAACTTTGTATCCTGATAAGTATATCTATTTACTAATAGCCCATATTTGTCGGTATTGGCCAACATCTCAATTGCATCCTTTTATAGAAGTCTTAAGTAGTAAATTGAGTAAAAGAAGTCTATTGACAAAATGGTTGTTAACAACGTTATCTCATTTTCAAAAATGTCCTGATTTTCCTGAGTCGAGTTCAAGTGGTTGTCAAAAAAAGTTATCACATCATTTTTTTCCATTGATTACCCACCCGCCAGACTTGCCTAATAAGTGGGTGCTATTTTTTATATCCTAAGTACCTTCCCACTATACTTGGCTAATAAGTGAATGCTATTTTTTATTCTCTAAGAACCTTCCCACTATACTTGGCTAATAAGTGAATGCTATTTTTTACACCCTAAGTACCCTCCCACTATACTTGGCTACAATGTGAGTACTATTTTCTACACCCTAAGTACCTTCTCACTATAGTTGGCTACAAAGTGAGCACTATTTTTTACACCCTAGGTACTCTTCCATCGCACTTGGTTAATAAATTATAAGCTACTTTTTATATCCTAAACAAACTTCCACTGCACTTAGTTAATAATGAGATTTAGTGATATTTTTTTTGCTTTAAAAAAATTCAAAGAAAACAGACTTGCTTTTATAATCTAATTGTAATAATAAAACGAATAATACCCTCACTGTCATTATAATTGAAGATAATACGTTGTACTACAGGATCTTCACTAGTAAAATATGTAACAGGTATAGACCAATGATAACTG
>KK351341.1:170309-184040 GCA_000671755.1 Glossina brevipalpis | reverse complement strand
AGACTTCGAATTTTTGTAAGTTTTATGCATTATACTGTAACTATGAACAGGTGGGAAAGGTTTTTCAAATATTAAAGGAGGGGGGGAGAGAGAGAAAGAGAGAGAGAGAGAGAGAGAGAGAGAGAGAGAGAAAGGGAGGGAGAGACAGAGACAAGTTAATGGTAATTTTAGATAAAATAGGCGGGACTTTCAACGCAATTTTCAACGCAAAACAAAAGGCAGTGAAATTTGTCCAGAGAGAGAGAGAGAGTGAGAGAGAAACAGGCTAAGAGGAATTTTAGATAAAATAGCCGGGATTCGTTTTACTAATATTTTTAACACCAAAAAAATGGCAATGAAATTTGTTCAGTAGCTTCTGCCTTTTCCCACAGCCCTTAGAGAAATCCAAAACTGTTGTAAAAGCACTATCACTCTACTCAACCCTTGTAGCTCCCTCTTTTCCTACTTGCTGAAATCAGAAAGACATTCATGAGAAACAGTATTTGGGCAATAGATAAAATAGAGAAAATTGCTGGTCCCAATACACGTGAGTTATACACATGGCTGTTCCATTAGTAGTTCTCAAGTAGGAAACTGATTTAGCGATTTAGGCATTATGCAGAGATATGCCCCATCAGTGATTCTCAAATTGAAAATTAAATTCGCGGTTATGTGCTATACACAGAAGTTCTTAAATTGGAAATTGATTTAGGGATTTAGACCTTACAAAGAGAGACGCCCAATCAGTGGTTCTGAAATTAGAAATTAAATTAGCGGTTAAGCACTACACACAGAAGTGTCCCGTCAGTGCTTCTTAAATTGGAAACTGATTTAGGGGTGTAGACCTTATACAGAGAGATGTCCCATCAGTGATTCTCAAATCGGGAAATAAATTAGCGGTTTAGCGCTACACATAGAAATGTCCCGTAAGTGGTTCTTAAATTAGAAACTGATTTAGCGATTTAGGCGTTATACAAAGACATGTCCTGTCACAGGTTTTTAAATTGGAAACTAATTTTGCAATAGGTCTAGCGTAACTATTCGAGATTGAAAAATTCTTTCTTTTATTTTTCCAACTGCAAATACTTTGATAAATTGAAAACATATATGACTCAAATGTTAACTTTTTTTTTTGAGAATATATTTTAAAACCTAAAAAAAAATGCCAACAGGCAGACAACTTATTATCTCTCAATATCTATGAATATTTAATATTTTTCATGATGTATCTAATTGCATGTTTCTAGATTCTTACAAAATAATAAATTTATTGCTATACAATAAAAAGCAACATAAAGGAGAATCCACCATCAAGTAAACAACTCTCGCTTCTTTTATGAAGAATTCAAGCATTTAATGCAAACATTCGTTAAAACTTCATTCGTATTACATTAAAAACTTGAAAAAAATTATAGTTTTTATGCGGTACAAGTGTTGACAAATTGTGCGCGTAGGTCGATATTTGGAGAAAATTGTTGCGCATGCGCACGTGTAAAGCATTGCAAATGAGCAACGTTAGTATTCGTTTAGTTGATTTTTTGGTTATAAACTTCAAGTCACGTTTATCTATGCATTTTCTCAAGGGTGTAAACGTTAGTAATAATAATAAAAATATATTTTTTTTTTTGTGGAAAAAATTAGGACGCAATTTTAAACTTTAAGATGAAAAATTTCAAAATCATTTGAAAATATTGAAGCTACAAACAATAGACTTGAGAAATAATGATTAAATAGGAAAATATAAATATTTTTTCAAAAACGTTTGAAAGTTTTTTTTTTTTTTTTTTTTTTTTTTTTTTTTTTTTTTTTTTTTTTTTTTTTTTTTTTTTTTTCAGTTTTAAGCCCAATTCTCTCGCTTTCAAATGAAAATTCAATAAAAAAAAACATTCCAAAGTAAGGTAAGTGAACAACTATAATTTTTAAGCTTCATATTGTATCGCAAAGACATTAATTAGAATAAATACAACTTTCTTTCTGTTGTGAGAATACGTTTCGAAATAAGAAAAGAAAAAAAAAAAATAGTAAATTTTTCCGATGCAGTTTTCACTTTGACATGCAACTTTTACTTATTATCCACAAAGAAATATGAGAAAAAAAACAAAACAAAAAAAAATTCTGTTACTTTTTCTTAGAAAAAGGAGAGAAAAAATAACTCGTTAAGAATATACTTTTGCTTGATATATGTTATATATATATATGGAAAGTATTTGTTATAGAAAAAAACAAAAGCAAAAAGAAATGAAATGGAATTCAACAAAGAATTACAAAAATGATGTCGACAGGTTGTGGACGATTATTTGAGAATTAAAGTAGAAAGTGACCTGTATGGAGAGAA
Source organism: Glossina brevipalpis (assembly GCA_000671755.1). NCBI lineage: Eukaryota > Metazoa > Arthropoda > Insecta > Diptera > Glossinidae > Glossina > Glossina brevipalpis. The sequence goes on along the minus strand of KK351341.1, from coordinate 181,726 downwards.
AACAGCAGAAAAGAATTAAACTGCGTAATAATTTACAGCAATAAAAGCATATGTGTAAGTGTATGTATGTACATTGACATGCAAAGAATTCATTTAAATATGTAGGCTTACAGTACAGTGCATGACAAAATAGTTGCAAATTTTTTTTTTTTTTTTTTTTTTTTCAAATTCAATTAATTTAGTCTTTAATTATAAATGTTTTTTTTTTTTAAGATTTAAGCTGAAGATTCGATAGGACATTTCCAAGAGATTTAAAGATTATGGCAAATTTTTAATAAAAACAATTAAATTATGAATTCATGAGCAAAAGAAAAAAGAGCAAAAAAAACCCTTTAGGTTTCGCAATTAATAGGCATGGATTGCAGAAAGACATATTAATGTCTATACGGCTTTCTTTTGTAAATTCTCCAAATTGAATTAGAAAATTAGTTTATTTCCCTTTACAAGTATCAACCCTCCCATGCTCTTAAACTAGGCACGCACAAGTAGCTGACCAACCAGCACTTTTTTCAGTTCTTTTATCCCTTATTTTATTGTCTAGACTGAGTTCTTACACGATGCTTGCCTCAAAGCATTTGATTTCATAGCACAGTCATATTTCATGAGAAATTGTTACATCATGTATGCGCTACTAGCAGTGCGACTTGTATATTCTTTAAGTCTCCTAGTGTAGTCCCGTATGTGGTCTAGCGCTAAACTCTTTAAGTCTCTTAGTGTAGGCCCGTATTTGCTCTAGCGCTATATTCCTTAAGTCTCCCATAGTAAATTATTCTGAATCGTTCAGTCAGCAATCCAAGATGCACTTTTTTAAGTTCCTTACTCCTTTAGTAAAGTAACTTCCTTTAGCACACTAAGTCCTCAGAACACTTATGGCTAAGTTATAGTTTTCTTGAAACCTTTGTAATTTTGAGTCATTAGAACAGAAACATTCTTTTTAAGATGTTTGCCAACATAATCTCTACTCCCCGATTTATATAGTAATAGTAATAATAAGTGTCATTAGGTTGGGCTAAGATTTTGCAAAATAGAAGTTGAAACAAAATGTGTGACAAATTAAACAAGAACTCTTCCAAAAGAATATTTTTTCTTAAATATTTAACGCACCAATGGCTTCACATAAATTAAATGGTATTTCACTTACTTTGCTACTATAGGGTCTCTTAAGAGTTAAAATATTTCTAAACATAGGTTGCATATACTTTGTCCTTAACTGTATATTATTTAATTAATGTACAGTGTGCGATTAGTTGCTTCATATATAGAAAGCAAAATATAAAACAATCAGCACACACGAACGCTATAATATTTTTAATCTTAATCTTGTGTACCTGCCATTCGCGTTCTTAACTATGAACTCTGATCAGATCTGTTGTATGTAAAGAGAAAGAGATAGACACAGAGAGTGAGACAGGGGGAACGAAAGTGAAATATATATATATATGTACAGAGAGAGAGAGAGAGAGAGAGAGAGAGAAAGAGAGAGAGGGAGAGAGAGAGAGGGTGAACTGGAGTGAGAGCGAGAGGCTGAACGAGAGTGAGAGCGAGAGGCTGAACGAGAGTGAGAGCGAGAGGGTGAACGAGAGTGAGAGCGAAAAGGTGAACGATAGTGAGAGAGAGGATGAACGAGAGTGAGGGAAAGGTAATGAACGAGAGTGAGATAGAGAGGGTGAACGAGAGTGGGAAAGATGGTGAACGAGAGTGAGATAGAAGTGGTGAACGAGAGTGAGAGAGAAGTGGTGAACGAGAGAGAGGGTGAGCGAGAGTGAGAGAGAGAGGGTGATCGAGAGTGGAAGAGATAGAGACAGAGAGAGATAGAGTAAGTGAATGAGAAAGAGAGGGAGAGACAGAGATTGAGAGAAATTTGCACACTATGTTGTTGTTGTTGTTTCCGTGGACCGTTCAAGTCCGCTGAAAAAAATATCTTGAGTTTTTTCTAGAAACGGATTTATAGAGTAATAATAATTATGAAATAATATCATATAATAATAATAATAACAATATATGAATTAATAATAAACAATTTTCATAAGATTTTTAATTAAAGTGGAGTGGCGATGGACTTGATTATAAGCATATCCAGACCACCTTTAGATCCATTTTTTGATGCAACCGTTGACAAACTTGGAAAATTTCGAAAATATATAGACGGACTAACGGACAGAATAACTAATAATAAATAAAATGACCCTAAATCTAATCCTATGTTAATCGCTGAAAGTACTGGTAATTAAGTCAAAGAGAAATTAAATGCCCCAGTGAAGTAGACTTTTAAAGGATGTCTGACACTAGTCCCTAACAACTAAATCAACTCAAAGCCCAACTTTGATCAGAAATTTATGATGTTGATAGGATCGCTCTCTGCGATTAATAATAAGTAAAATGACTGATAACTATATCGCTCTAAAATTCGATTTTGGTCATGAATATATAAACTTGACAATGCCTCTGATGTTATTAACTAAAACCAGTAATAAGTAAATCAATCCAAAATCCAACCCTATTCAAGAATAGATTAAATTGAAAAAGTCTTTCATGTTAGTAGATGGTAAGTAAGATTAATAATCAAATCAAACCAAAAATTTGTCTAAAAGGTCGTTAGGTAAATATCTAGTGATAACTAAATCCATCTAAGGAACCGCGCTAGACAAGAATATATGAAATTGAAAAGATATCTGATATCAGTTAAGAATATATGAAATTAAAAATGTCTCTAAGCTATCAGTCAAGAATGGATGAAATTAAAAAAAGTCTCTCTCTCTAAGGAACCACGTTAGCTAAGCAAATATGAAATTGAAAAGATATCTGATATCAGTCAAGAATATATGAAATTAAAAAGAGGTCTGATACCAATCAAGAATATATGATATTAAAAACGTGTCTAAGTAGGAGGACTAAAAATTAAATCCACTTAAGGAACCACGCTAGCTAAGAATGTGTGAAATTGAAAAGAAGTCTGATACCAGTCAAAAATATATGAAATTGAAAAAGTCTCTAAGTAGATGGACTAATAACTAAATCCACATAAGACAACGACCGACCGAACAATATCGACCTGAAACCCTACATTGATCAATAATACATATAAATAAGTCTGCAGTAACTAAATCGATGCCAAACAAAACGTTATGAAGCAGCTTCTGCTGCTAGTAACTTAAAGGACTAACAAAAACTAAAACAATAAAAAATCCTAAAGTCCTAATCAAGAATATATTTATAAGATTCCTTAGGAAAGAGCATTTTCCCTGCCTTTTCTGTCACATGAATTATTCTCATTATTTTCTCTCTTTAACGGCTCACATTCTTTGTTTAACTTCTAGATATGATCGATTATAAGAGAGAAGATCTCTACCAAAATACATTTCCTGGTGTTACAACTACACTGATAAACATTGCCTACCCATTCTTAACCTCTCGATGATGGATATATATTAAGAAAAAAAAAGAAAAAAAAAAAGAGAAAAAAGAAAAAAAAACGCAATCGTAGTTCACTGCTACTAAGTGAGTGAGTAGTTAATACGACAACGATAAGACAGTCGCAATTCGCACAACTGCTGCATGTATTGACATTGTTTTTAAATATGTTTGGTATGCGTTATGGTTGATTAAACACTAAATAAGTAGACACAACGGCAATAAGAGCTCTGATGTATTGCATTAAAAACAAACACACGCTCCTAATAAACTTGTTTGCATGTATATGCATAATATGTGAAGAGATGACGAATGAGCCGAGTCGAGCCACCGCTAGATTGTGTGATTTTGTGAGGTTTACTTGTTGTTGTTGTTGTTATTGTTGTTGTTGCTCATTTTTAAAACCTGTTGGCGTTGGTAATTCAGGCCATTTGAAGGCTTTTATTTCTATGCAAACACTCTCACACTGTAAGACAGACAGACAGACAGACAGACTGACACTTAGCTTAGCGTTTATTTTTATTATTAATTTTGTTTTTCTCTTTTCTTTAATAATTATTTCAATTGCAAAAAAAAAAAAAAAGAAAAAAAAGATTTCACTTTTATTTCAATTTCTTGTAATTAAAGAATTAATTAAAAAAAAGACAAAGAAAAGAATTTATTTATTTTTTTCTTTATGCTGTTCTGTTCTGTTTTATAATTTTTAAATCAGTTGGATCATAGGTTTGTGTTCACAGTTGCTAAAGGAAACATTTCTTTTTATTAAACAGTTAGGAAATAATTTTTTTTTCTCCTTTCTTCTTTTTAAAGCAAATTTTTGTTGTTTTTAACTTTTGTTTATGCTCTTTCTTATTTTTAGTTTTTATTTTATTTTTTAATATTTTGTAAATTTTTTGTTTATTTTTTATTTATTTTTTTTTTTTTTTGCGTTCATTTGATTATTTTGGTTTTATATGATTTTTTTGGATTTATTGGAATTTTTGTTTTTATTTGATTTTATCGGATTTTTGGTTTTATTTGATTTTGCTTATTTTTTGGTTTTATTTGAATTTTTGATTTTATTGGATTTTTTGTTTTTTCTTAATTTTTTTGCTTTTATTTGATTTTTTGTGTTTTTTTTTCATTTTTTGCTTTTATTTGATTTTTTTGATTTTTTCTTTTATTTTTGCTTTTATTTGAATTTTTGGTTTATTTGATTTTTTATTTTTATTTCAATTTTTATTTTATCTGATTTTTTGTTTTTTTTTTTATTTGTTGATTTTATCTGATTTTTCGGTTTTACTTGATTTTTTGGGTTTTTTATTTTTTTTTTTTGTTATTTGGTATTTCTTATTTTTTAGTTTTATCTGAATTTTTGGTTTTAATTGAATTTTTTGGTTTTATCGGAATTTGGTTTTATTTGAATTTTTGGTTTTTTTGGATTTTGTGTTTTTTCTTTATATTTTGCTTTTATTTGATTTTTTGTGTTTTTTTCATTTTTTGGTTTTATTTGATTTTTTCTTTAATTTTTGCTTTATTTGATTTTTTAGTTTTATTTTAATTTTTGTTTTTATATGATTTATTGCTTTTTCTTTTCTTTTTGCTTTTACTTGAATTTTTGGTTTTATTTGGTTTTTTAGTTTTATTCGAATTTTTGGTTTTATTTGAATTTGTTGCTTTTATTTGATTTTTAGTTTTTTTCTTTTTTATTTGTTTTTTGCTTTTATTTGAATTTTTGTTTTTTTTTTCTATATAATTTTATTTTTTTATTTTATTTTCTTTCACTACTTTACTTTCTATTATAACTGTATTAAAATAACTATTATTATATTCTTGTTTTTTTTTTTTTTTCGCTTCCAAAAATGTACACTTTTCGCGGCCGCAATTATGATTTGTTTGTTTCCTGAAACCCGTTAGTTAAACTTTTTTTCTTTTTTTTTTTTTCTTCCTTATTCATTGGTTTCTCTTCACGCGTATATTACACACATAAATAGGGAATTTATTTAGTTTTCCGTCTACCTCTAACCAGTGTTCGTCGCTGACTAAACTTTGGCACAGACTTTAATACGAAATGAAAACGTTATTGTGGCCGCTTTTTATTTAAAATAGGCTTCAACTTGGTATTGAGCTTTACGTACGAATGAGCAGACACATCAGCCGTGTTATGTGTGCGAAATAAACATCGATAGTTTAGTTCTAAGAGAACGAGAGCGAGAGAGAGAGAGAGAGAGAGAGAGAGCGAGCGAGTAAGTGTGAAGGAATGCCAGTAAAAAATCTCTTGATCATCATGATCTCTAATACAAATGATTTGTTTTTGTTTTGTTTTGGTTTTTTTTTTTGTTTTTTTTTTTAAAGAATTTTGTTTTTTTATGAGACCGGCTTTTATTTTCTACATTCGTAAAGTAATGTTTTGTTTTTATATTTTTTCAATGTATGGAAAAATTTTCAAGACAACATCGAAAGGACATTAAAGGCAACGTTTAGAACACCAAGCAATCAATTCTACTTAATGGTTAAATTATGTCTGATTTTTGGGTAGCGCAGTTAGAAGAAGAACAAAGTTAGCAATTTCTCGCACTTTATAAGAATTCCATGACCGTAGGATGAGAAAGTTAAAAAGCTCGAGTGCTCCTATTTAATGATTTGATAGTTCCAGAGACGGGTAGCAAAGTTGAAACAAGAGGTAACTCAGCAGGGTTTGATGCAGTGTAAGGAGAGCTCCGCGACCAAAAGGCGAGAAGGTTAAAAAAAAATCAAATGCTCCTACTTAAGGGTTCAAATGTTTCATAGGCGCGTAGCAAAATTGAAAAAAAGTAATTCGGTTAGCAGAAGAGTGTGGTGCGGTGTATGGAGAACTCCGCGACTCAAAAATGAGGACCCTGACAACGCCGATTGCACTTAGATAAATTGTTTCAGAAGTGGCTTGCAGAGTCAAAGAAAAAATCAACTCACCATTGTTTCATATGACATAAGGGGAGGAATCCACAACCCAAGGGTTAGAAGACCGAGCAATCAGTCCTACTTAATGGTTAAATTGTATCAGAGCTGGGTAGCGCAGTTAAGAGAGGAGCAAACTTAACAATCGTACAGTTGTGCGCTATAAGAATTTCGCGACCGAAGAATAAGAAAATTAAAAAAGGCCGAGTGATCCTACTTAATGATTTAATTGTTCCGGAGACGGGTAGCAAAGTTGAAAAAATAATTCACTTAGCAGGGTATGGTGCGGCGTAAGAAGAGCTTCACGACCCAAGAGTGAGGACGCTGATAACGCCGATCGGTCCCACTTAATAGTTGAAATATTTCAATAGTGGGGGAGGCAAAGTTAAAAAAATAACTCTGTCAGCAGGATGTGATGCGGTGTAAGGAGAGCTCCACGACCCAAGAGTGAGGACGCTGATAACGCCGATTGGTCCTAATAATTAAATTGTCGCGGGGGTGGTGGGGCAGAGTGAAAGAAAAAATCAACTTACCAGTGTGTCATGCGACATAAGGGGAAAACTCCAAGACCAAAGGGCGAGAAAGCTGGGTAGTTTAGGGTATTTAAAGTGTGCTTGAGTAAAGGCTTTAAATTTTTTGAAATTTATCATCGAAGTATTGAACGGTACACGCTTTAACCGTTACCGAATTCTCTAGAAATATTGTAAGTATTTGTTAAGATATTTATTCAGCCACAGCCGCTGTACCGTTTGATATCGAAACCGAAAAACTGGTATGCAAGTGCCGATCCATACCGATGGGATTCAATAATGCAGAAAGGGAAGAGAAGACTGCAGCTAAGCACGATTACTAATAGTACTGATTTGTATGAATAATTATCACAAACCTAAGCATTTCTACGACAAAATTGGACCGTATTTTTGCGGTCAGTTAGAAAAATAAATGTTCCCGAAAATGTTCCCGAAAATGTTCTCGAAAATGTTCCCGAAATACGATTTCAAAAAAGATGAGCCCACACGTCTAAGAATCGAGTTGTTGAAAAGGAAGTTCGGTAATAGAAGCCCTCTAAATAAGGGGTTTAATGTTTACAGTGTATACCCAAAAATTTATGATCTACAAAAAATTATTTTATATATATATTACAAAATTAACTTACCTTTCTTCATCATCATTCTCGGTATCTCGATAAGAACTCGGGTATACTCCAGTTAGTCCATTTAAAAAGAAACTATAACTTATTGTTATCGTGTACGGTGTAGCTTTATATAAAATTTCATCCAATTCAATGAATAACATTTCACGTTTATTATCCAAATACCAATTACGAACACGTATACGCATGCGTGCCATTATATTTAATATGGTTATCGAGTGAATATCCAAATTAAGTGAATGCATAACAATTAAATTGGTTTCATTATCGATTTCAATCTGTATCGAAGCAGTAGCTTCACATGTTTTATTTAATAAATCTGGATGCCAATACAAATTATACTTGATAGGTCTGATATCAGTTAAAAGTCGATAAGTAATCTAAAGAAAAATAATTACAAATTATATTTTTTTTTAAAAAATTTATATATAAAAAAAAGTTTTAAAAATTTATTTAAATTTAAATATTATTTCTAATTTGTTTCAAATTATTAAACATTTTTGAATTTGAGAGGGTATTTCAAAAAAATGAATCTGTTCCTTTTATAATATTTGAATTTTCTGCCTCCATAGCTTGTATATATAATTCCAATATTTCTAATTGACGACGTGACTCTTTAAGTTCTATCGTTTTTATAGAGTTNCCACCGTTTGAGGTGCTTCACCGCTCTTTGACCACGATCGTTTTCGCGCAGGGCTATCGTATGTGATCCATTTCTCATCTCCAGTCACCATCCGTTTAAGAAATGGGTCTATCTCATTCCGTTTGGCCAAGGCTTCGCAGATGGAAATTCGATCCATCAGGTTTTTTTCTGTTAATTGGTGTGACAGAACTGCCCATTCGAGGTGCAACATTGTATCCTTGAAAACTTTTGCAATGAATGACCGAATGTTGTCATGCCAAAGGAATTTTTAGTACAGTGGCTAAGATGAAAGGAACGCATTCATTAAATGAAATATGTCCGCCTTTCGCAGTGTTTTAATAATTAATTTAATTAATTTTCCTGAAATTTACTAACAATTAATTGACCAAAACGTTATGTTTAATATCAGAATAAAAACCAATAAAACCAGTAAACTATAACAAATCGTTTGATTGCTTCTAATTATGATAAAGATTCTTCACGAAAGACTTCACGAACTTTTTCATTAACCAGCAAAGTACGATCACCTTGATCGAAATGATGTTAGAATAATATATATATAGCGAATTTTGGCCCACTTTCAAGATCAAAGTACTTCCGATTGCATTAACAATCGTTCGTGATCGTTTTTGTTTTAATTATCTATGAACAGTCACCTTTCACTTGAGCTGTAGCATGCTAATGCCATGAGGCACTTGAGCCGGAAAAAAATTGTGAACTTTCTTCTTCTTCGTCTTTATATACTATATTATGCTATCTTTCTAGATTCTTACTTCTTGTATAAATATACGTACAACAAAGCAATTGGGGGAAAGAGGGCTTCGCGTAATGAACCAATTTTAGTCATATTCAACGGCAAACTTTTTAAGTCAGTTATGACTGTAATTTAATATCGATTCATTTTTTCTTTTTATTTGAAATGATCGCAAAATTAAGAAATTCTAGGACAAGTGGATATGTATCTGCTTTAGTGAATCGTGAATATGACTGTAATTTAATATCGATTCATTTTTTCTTTTCAATTGAAACGATCGCAAAATTAAGAAATGCTAGGACAAGTGGATATGTATCTGCTTTAGTGAATCGTGAGTATGATAAAATATTTCATGTGAATAATTATATCGGCATATGTAGTTCGCAACTGCTTTTTTCTATTTATCAACTATTTGGAATGTCGTGACTAAAATGGTGAAATAAAAACAAAAATGCATTAACTGATATTCGTAATGTATATATATGCCTCAGATGCGTCAGAGCATTTGGCCCACGTACAGGCGAATATCGCAGACGAAATAATGTTGAGAGTTTCGCGCGCGAAATGTCTTTACTGGCTTCTTAATCTTCAAAATAATTCTCCGTCTGATCATTTAGCAACCACAGGAGCAACCGACCATTAATCCCAATATTTTTCGGAAACGTTTACAAGAGTTGAAAAAAGTTTTGATTTCTAAGGAAAAGAATAAAGAAAACGTTTTTTATATATTTTCCCGTAAAACTTTAAACCAATTGATGCTTTTGCAAAATTAATCGGGCAACTTCATAAGCAGATTTTAATTTCAATATTTAAAAAAAAAAAAAACTGAGAGTTATGAGCGCAAAATGCGCAATAATTTTTACTTTTAAAATGAAAATGAAAACCACAAAGGCTTATCATTTGAGTTTGCAACTAATGTTTTCTGACACGGCGACGTATTAAGATAATTTTAAAGATTTCTAAGACGAAAGAGTAGCGCTTGTTATGTGTGTTACTACGCCTACACACAATACTAATATAACTTCTCCATGCTTATTCCTTAAGGTAAAGGATAACAAGCGAAACCATCGCTATAGAAAGTTAGCTTTTCAAATTCAAAAATTGGTCACATAATGAAAGACTTACTTAAGAAATATTAATTGTTGGAATACACTTTAGTTATCTCATTAATGAAAGCCCACAATTATCAATCAAGGATAGTTCACAAGTTCAAATATACGTACCTAATATCTGAAGCCATATATACTAAATTTAAGGAATTTAGTTAACGGACAATAGAGCAGAGTATTTCTAGGGTAAGCAAACAGTGTTCAAAGTTTTTTCACTGCTTATACATAAACTTTAAGATTTTTAAGAAAGAAACGAAGAAACAAATAAGCTACAGAGAGCAGAAAGCTGGTGAATTGACAATAATAGGAAGAATTCCTAGAGTAAGGAACAGTGTTGAAAGCTCTTTCATTGCTCATACACCCAAATTTGCGGACAATAATGGAGAGTATTTCTAGGGTAAGAAACAGCATTCAAAGCCCTTTCATTATTTTTAAAGAAACTTTAAGATTTTTAATAAGAAACGAAAAAACAAATAGACAGGCGGGCATCTAAGTTACAAAGCAGAGAACTGATCAATTGACAATAATATTAAGCATTCTTAGAGTAAGAAGCAGGGTTGTTGGCATAATTGCCCGCCTCATCACTTAGAGAAAACTAAAATATTTATATATTTACCATTAACTATATAAATAGTCCTGCCTACACGTTCCGAACCTAAACTACGCCTTTTTTTTAAATTTATTTAATAGTTTGATAGACTAAACTACTCTACTAAACTTCTTGAAGATGGTATATATATATATCCTGAAAAATGAAATATGTCTAGGAGAAGTTTAACCTTACAGGCTTTGGATTCTTATGTAACCTAACACTAATCAATAATTTTTAAATATAAACTTATTCGTAAGTTTCCAAATTTTTAAGATTATCTCTCATTAAAAACACTTTAAAACGAAAAGGTAATCAACAGAAGAGTTTCTTTTTTTTTATTACTAATAACAACATTGATTAATTTATCCAAGCCGGTTTCCCGTCCACTCGATAGCCGCTGTATGCTCCATGCGCACCAGCGGCGGTTAACTCATATTTGCGGCTCGGTTCACCGGCCCAATAAGTTGGAGCCACTTCATATGTTTGCATTGATTTATTGCTGTTGTTTCTCAAAGCAGATATTATTAGCAAGAATATAGCCAGTTTGCCAACTAACATCGATTTGATCAGCAACAATTTCAGCTTAGTTATCAAAAATGGCATAACCGATGATTGTATTAAAAATGGTAAAATAAAAAGCGGTAAAATTTTGGTAATTATATCGTATTTTTTACCGCGACCTGTAATATAAATATAAATATTAATATAATAAATTTATATATAAAATAAATATTTAATGTATAATAATACAATATATGATATATAATAAATTATATAATATATGATATATAATAAATTATATAATATATGATATATAATAAATTATATAATATGTGATA
>KK351341.1:154724-170115 GCA_000671755.1 Glossina brevipalpis | reverse complement strand
AATAAATTATATAATATATGATATCTAATAAATTATATAATATATGATATATAATAAATTATATAATATATGATATATAATAAATTATATAATATGTGATATATAATAAATTATATAATATATGATATCTAATAAATTATATAATATACGATATATAATAAATTATATAATATATGATATATAATAAATTATATAATATGTGACATAATAAATTATATAATATGTGATATAATAAATTATATAATATATGATATGAAACCAATAAATACAATATAAAAATGAATTCACCTTCTTCCGAGTTATCCATTAGCCATCGTCCTGTCATTATTTCATTTAAATTATTGCCATCTAACTTGACTTTAACGATACTATTCTCCATATCTAACGTAAGATTAAAACCTGATCCCATATTGTAATAAAGAGAATTTAAATGCGATTTTTTACGTTGTTTCTTTTCATATTTCATTTTATTATTCTCTTTAAATCGTTCCGGTTTAAAAGTGGTGGTGGTTGTAGTCGAAACTTCATCTATAATTATTTTTTCGGTTTGTTCTTCTTCGATTTCTGCCGTATTAAGATCTAAAAATTCTGTTGTGAAATTTTCATTCATGGTTTCATTTGATTCATGTTGTTGATGTATCGTCAGCTTGTCTTGCTGAGAGTTTTTTGTTTTCAAAGCCTTTCTTAAGTTTTCTTTATATTCCGTTAAAGTTTTATTACCTAAATACGTGCTCTTGTAATTATTATAAATATTCATGAAAACGCTTCTTAACGGCTTAACGGTATGTCGTCTACCATTTAAGTTGGTATCAGCAATACTTCGGCCTTCTTTGTTGTTGGCATTTTCCAAATAATTGATGTTGATGTGTGTGTCATTCGCACTTGAAATTTCCGAATTATTATCACTTGTACTTGTATTATTATTATTGATTTGTAAAAAATTAATTATTCTTTCATCATTATTATTCGCACTAAAACTATTATTTTGTTGTTGGGCATCAGTTAAAATCAACAGAAATGCTAAAATACTTATCGATTTAAACCGTTTTGTTTTCATTTTTACTTTTCTNTAATATAACTCAATAAGCCCATCTGCCTTTAGCTTTAAAACAACAACAACTATATTTTTATTATGAGTTTTTTTAACTAGCTCCCTTGTCTTATTCTTTATTAATGGCTCATATTCTGTTCGCAGATTTCAGATTTCCTATGTTTTGCGTTCCCTTAATTTATTGCTTCATTAACGGTAGAGGGGGTTATTTGCAATCGAATTTAGAATTTCAGTAGAAAATTGCTTCCTTGATTTAGCTCTACTGCTGTTCCCGATAATTCTTGATCTTCATCTTATTCTTTTAAATATCGAATAAATTTCTACCTCATTACATCAATAACATTTTCATCTATTTCAACTTCTTCTGAAAATCGATTAATTATTGCATTAAACCATGCCTTGCAAAACACCATCAGCATCACTAGTAATAGAAGCGTTAATTAAAATTTCTTCCACGTCACAGAATTTTTTAAACAATTTTTAATTGTAGCTTCTTTAAATAACCTGGAACCTGAGGTTCGACAAGAATACACAACAAATTTAAGCTTGAAATCCTTCGATTATAGATTTTTGAGCATTTGGTTCTGATCGTTTCTGTAACAAAACGGCATACGCAGCCAAGTATTTTGAAGAGAGAGCGCGTTCCAAGTTAGGCTGTCTTCTACTCTATCTTTTATAAAGTGTAACATCACCAAATAGTTCAGTTGCCTGATTTCTAACGTACATTGCGTGTGATTTGCTTCGCCATACAAAAATTCCTATAAATTTTATTTGTTCTATTTGTTTTTCGCACCCCCCCCATTTCTACAAGAGTTCTACATGTCTTTTCCACTACCCTATTTTGTTGTGGAATATACTACTTACATTAGTTACGTTTGCTTTATTACACAATTATTTTTGAAATAATCAGGGAATTTTGATTTATAAATTCTTTTTTGCATTGTTATTTATGATCATTTTGAACCTACGAATTTAGAGGTTTGTAACACAAGTCTTATCACATGACCAAAGCCCTTGTCTTTTCATTTTCTGTTGTTTTCGTCTTCTGGTGTTTTTATTGTTTGGCATTCTCGTCTTTTGGTCTTTTTGTCTTGCGTTCTTCTCATCTTTTTTGTACTGCGGTCTTTTTGTTTTTTCGTCGTTTTCGTATTGTGGTTTTTTTCACTTTTGGATTGCTTGTGTTTTGGTTTTTTCGTGTTTTCATATTGTGATCTTTTTGTCTTTTCGACTNTATTGTTTCATAGCAAATTATGCCATAAATTTTTTATTTCTTCCTCTAAAAGTAAATTCCTTATGTCTCTAAAAGGTAAAAAAAAAAAAAACCAAACACAGAAATTTATATAAAAATTAATCGAAGTTTATAATTGATTTTCTATGAAATTTTTTTATAATTGCAAATAAAACTGGGAGATTTAGAAAAAAAATTCATGATGTTAAAGGTTCAACTGATTTATTAAAAGACACACCAGACACTGTGGACGACCAACCGTTGATATAATTAATAAAATTATTTTAAAAAAAGTTTAGGAAAACCAGGAACTATTTTACATTTTACGACCTTCTCTTGCCGAACTAACTCTTAAATCATTTACTTAAGTGTAAATATAAAAAGAAGGGGGATATTTTTACATCACAAGAATTCGTTGTGAAAAATGTAATGAACCGAATTTCATTGAACGAAACGAACGCTGGAACGAAAGAAAATCGGGTCAATTTTGAAAAGACTAATAACGGACAGTGAGAAATAGGTCACATAGGACAAAAACATGAGAAAAAGTGTACAGTCACAAAGGGAGGGGTTAAACCACATCAACGTTGGATTAATTCAAAGCAATGCTTTCTATATAGAGTGCTACTGGAAGAGAATTGTCGATTAAGAGCTTCTTCAAACTGGCCAGAAGCCCATTGAGGTGAGGTGAGTGCTCAAAATGCATCAATAGAAAAAACATCATCATATTCACTTTCGATCAAGCCAGACCACGCAAAGTTTTAAGAGTTCAGTAAAATTGTACAAATTTTTAATTACTCGATAAAAATAGACAGAGCTTTTCTGAAATATTTTAATGTGTCAACCGTATAATCCGGGAGTTTCTTCAATAGGACTATCAGCCGTTTGGCTTTTAGCAGAGTTCTTTTAATAAGAAAAAATTGGTTTAAACCAAAATATGTGAAAACGAATTTTTTTTTTGTCTACTTAAATACCAATTAACATTTCTGTGGCGTACGAAGGAGCCATATCAGGAGGCTGGTAAGACAATGGGCACTGAAAAAAACTAAGCATTGGAAGCAGGACAATGGCAAAATGTAAAAAGATTCATAAATCTCTCGGCTTAGTACGCAAGCTAATGGAGTGACCTAAGGCTGGTCACTGGCTTCTACACAAGTCATAGCTCCCTGAGGCATCACCTGGAAAACATGAGTATCTTAGGTACCGATTCATGCCGATTTTGTGAAAGAACGGCGAAAACATCGCATCAGTCACCAGTCGTTCAGTGAACACCTTATAACGCCCCAACCAAAGAAGGTGGCTGTATTCATAAGAATCGTAAAACGGAAAGGTTAGAGGCAATGGCGAGATCTTTTAGTTCGCTATATGGATTGCCCTACACACAATGGCAAAGGACCTGCTTCGTATGCGCAGCGTCTTCATACGATTTATTCGCTCTCTTTTTCTACAGCATTTGTTCATTTCTTTTTCGATGAACGTACACTAATCCCTCGTTTGCGGACTCAACATTTTTCACAAAACCAGAGAAACTTTTTTGGATTAATTTCGCCCTTTTTTTATATGACGAAATTTCGATTTCGTGAAATCATGAAAATTTCTGGAATCACTGAAAACGATTTTAATTTATCGCTGTTTTAGTTATTTTAAATAACTCTTTAGCTAAAAGTGAATAAAATTAAACTGAATTTTCCTGAAAATAATTCAGAAAATTACTAAAATTATTACTACATTTTTTTATTAAAATACAATCTATACAGTAAGCTTTTCCTTAAGAGGATTTCTTGCGGAATTTCTTTTGAGTATTCTCGACATTCCGAAAATTATATGAATTGAAGTGAACGATTGCTGCAATCCGCCTTTATCACCGAACTCAGTCTTTATTGTGTGTTTTTGTAAATCAAAAAAAGAACAGTGACGATCAGACACAGAAAGAAATGTGGTAAAAAAAATATGGCGGGCACGCAGCCCAGGAAGTATATGACCGATCGGCAAGATAATACTTAATACATAATAGGTTTGCCCGATTGTGAATTCGCTATAACTGCAGCCATAATCTTTATAAAAACAGTGACTATCAGACACAGAAAGAAATGTGGAAATAGGAATAGGGCGGACACGCAGCCCAGGAAGTGTTTGACCGATCGGCGAGTGTTATTGTTTGACCGATTGTGAATTCGCTATAACTGCGTCCATAACCTGTATAAAAACAGTGACGATCAGACACAGAAAGAAATGTGGAACTAGGAATAGGCCGGACACGCAGCCCAGGAAGTGTATGACCGCTCGGCAAGTATTATGGTTTGACCGATTGTGAATTCGCTATAACTGCGGCCATAATCTTTATAAAAACAGTGACTATCAGACACAGAAAGACCTGTGGAAATAGGAAAAGGGCGGGCGCGCAGTTCAGGAATTGTACGACCGATCGGCAAGTGTCATGCTTTGATCGATTATGAATTCGCTATAACTGTGATCATAATCGTTTATTTTAAAACATGATACACTGTATTAGGAACTGAATCCGGACATACCGACTTGATAGTTACGTCTTTTATCTACTAGTCCATGGTAAGGTATGGTCACGGAAACCAAAGCGTTCGTTGAGAATTTTGAGATATTGTCCAAAAAGAAAAAAAAGCATCGAAATATTAGAAAAACTTCGGACTAATTGTAGTATCGCTCTTGAGAGACACTACGTATTTTTGAACCCCTATATTTTATAAAAATTTTCTTCCAATTTCTTGCAAAATAAAAAGCGAAAACAATTAATCTATCGAAGGACATTTAAACATTTATGGATAAATAAAATAAATTAAAAACTCTCTTCAAATTAGACTCTAAGACTCTCACCTCATCTGGATTTGGTAGATCAGTTGGTAACGTTGGATAAGTTGGTAATTTTTCCGGATCATTTGTCGTAGTTGGATCATTTGTCGTAGTTGGATCATTTGTTGTATTTGGATCATTTGTGATAGTTGAAGGATTTTCTGTAGTTTCCACTGTCGTTGCTGCTATTGTTGTTTCTTCACTTGTTGCTATTGTAGTTTCTTCATTTGTTGTAGTTTTTGGAGTCGTTGTCATTTCTAAAATTTCATCTATTTTCTCTAAAGCTTCTATTAAATCATTTTTTAAATTTGAATTTTCGACAGCTAATACAATTGTTGCTATGCAAAAGGATGTTGTAGTTAAAGCAAGAATAATTGTTACAGTTTTCGCTGTTAGACATTGTAACATTTTGTTATCCGTTATTAATAACCGTTAATCCTTAAAACACTCTTTCTCGAAATACTAGCAGTCTACTGTGAAAATGTAAACTATTTCTTACAGTTTTTTAAACGTAACACTTAACCTATCACTTAAATATTTAATTTACTTAGAAATTATTATTTCAGTTTCAATTAGTACCTTAAATAAATTTTATCTATTGCACTTTGCACATTTTATCAGGATAGTTTTTACGATTATACGATACGATATATCCAGAGTTATTAAAAGTATGCACTGAAACGAAACTTGTACTATTAACTTAAAAGTAAATGGATAGTAATTAAATGTAATAAAAAAAAAAAAAATTCATTTATATATCTATCTTATCTCATGTATCTAATTATCTAATCACTTTTTTGTTTCTATATTTACTCAGAAAAAATTATTATGAATCGATTTCGGGGAATTTTATTGATTCTGTTAAAATAAAAACTTAGGTTTTAAATGTATTTTTTTTTTAAGCAGTAAAAAATATCATCTTCAAATGGATACAATGGATAATATCGGATAATCTCGGATAAAGATAAATTTTGTCTAAATATTGTGAATTTATTAACGATCCTACGAACTTATTGAGTGTTAAATTCAGTTCTTAAAACAAAAATCGGATTTTTCCTTTATTTGTTGCCTACATTTAGGCTGCATTTATTGTACAGCAAAGAAATATTTTTTTCTAACAAAATTAAAAATCGTAAGTTTAAACACAGACTCTCTGCTCTTTTATTTCTTTCTTTTATTATAATTTAATCATTCACTTAAACTAATCAAAGAATCGTAAAAACGAAATCAAAAATTATACATTAGCTCACAGTTTTATTCTCTTCTACCCATTATTAGTTATTAATAGATTTTCACATTTTTTTATCTATCGTCAAATAATAGAATTATATTAGATTAGTGACTTCCACATGAGTAATAATGAGAAATTCGCGGTGTCTGAGGCTTTGTAAAGTAGACATGATCCTTAAGATTTTGTAGACCTGTCAGTCATATTTCTGTCCATCTGTGATTTTTTTAAAATCCTTTCAAATAAAATTAAAATCAATTACAAATTTTCCACATCTCAGCTGTCGGTGTCTTAAAATAAAAGCTTATAATATTGGCTTGGCAACTAAGTAATTGCCGATTTCTTCAATCAAATAAAAGGTTTTTTTTCTTTTACTTGGAATGAAGTGAATAATCCATATATATTTTCCATTTTGTTCGATGACTTTTTGCCATCTCTCTAACAACTTGCAAATTTCATGCTCGTAGAAAATCTGATCTTTTTCGGCTAAAAACAAATTAAGTGAGATTTTACAGCGTCGTCATCGTTGAAAGTTTTACTACAACAGGGAGTTGGTCAGGGATTGAAATAAGTGGTAATCCGATGGTGTTAGATCAGGACTATATGGTGGGTGTACCATCAATTCCCAATCAAGATCCATCAATTTTCATCACCGAGTAGCCAAAGATGTGCGCGGCCTAGCATTGTCCTGGTGGAAAATGACACCTTTACGATTGATCAAATCTGGTCACTTTTCCTTGACCGCTGTATTCAGTTTGTCCAATTGCCGACAGTAGACCTCCGAATTAATGGTTTGGTTCCTTGGAAGCAATTGAAAATACACCGGACCTTTCCAATCCCACCAAATTGACAGGAAAATCTACTTTTGTTCGATAAATGCCTTTGAAGTGATTTGCGATGACTCATTAGGCCTGCACCACGATCGTTTTCGATTGACATTGTTGTACACAATCCGCTTTTCGTCTCCAGTGATGATTCGCTTCAAAAACGGATCGAATTCATTGCGTTTAAGCAATAATTCGCAAGCGCTAATGGGTTTTGTCAGATGAATTTCTTTCAAATCGTGTGGAACCCAAATATCGAACTTTTTAACGAGACAGACGTGTTTTAAATGCTTCTCAATGGCTGCATGTGAAACATTTAATTTCTCTGTAATCTCCCGTGTAGTTACATAACGATCCGCTTTGATGATGGTTTTGATTTCATCTTCATTAAGCGCAACTGGTCGACTTAGACGTTGATCATCTTTAAGAGGAAAATCTCCAGAGCGAAATTTTTCAAACCAATTTCGATATTGCCTTTCTTTAAGGGCTTCATCACCATACACCTCACGTAACTTTTTGGCGGCTTGTACTGCGTTCTTTCCTTTACGAAAATAATAAAGCAAAATATGACGGAAATCTTCGCGCTTGCACTTGATTTTGACAACCCATTATAATAAATAGTTATTTAATTATTTAGTTAAATGTGCTAAATAAATGCACCAAAATTTAATTCCTATTCAATCCATAAGACGTCGACTAAAACGAAGATCTTTTTTAAATAACGGAAAACAATATTGTCCTTCGTAGTAAAAATTTTCTTGTAAATAAACAAAAAAAACATCTTTATCAAGATCTTTTGAAACTTTCAGCTTTGGTTGGGATAAAAATAAAATATTTTCCGTTTTTCTCATAAGGTGCGAAAGACTCGATCGAAGCCAAATATAACTTTCTGAAATTCTATTCTTGTGTTTTGAATTTATTTCATACATAATCTAGTTCCAGTCTTTCATTAGAATTTTCATTTCCTTTAGTTTCAGTCTTTCATTAAAATTTTCATTTCCTCTGGAATTTGCTCAATCGAATCAAGAACGAGTAGGCGGCCGAATTTAATTTTAAACTTAAGGTTCATCGAGAAGATCTATACTTTTTAAATCCCCGCGCTACACATCTCTAACAATCATAAATAAAATACAAATATCTGAAAGTGTCAACAGGTAGATTGGTCGCCTTATATATCCAAATCTGAGAAAAAATTATTTTTTCAATTTTTTAAGATAAAAAAAAAACAATTNGGCCGGATTAACAATTCTTCATTGAATTTTTAAATTTGGATTAACAGTTGTCGTTGTCAAGAAGCTTTTAATTCGTTAAACTGATGAAATTTTCAGATTAATGATGTCTTCTTCTTCCAAGTCATGTCTGTTTACGTCGTTAAATCAATTAGAAATGAGTGTGCGTTCATGGTCAATTTACATCTTTTTTTATTTTTACAATATTTGTGGCTGTGAACATTTCAATTACAAACGCTAAATAGGTGGACAGATTTACAAAGATGAATAAATCGTCTCGCAATCTTAAATTAAGATTAAGTTCATACTTATTATCTAGCGTTCTTCCATCCACAGAATAAATTTTTGTTACTCACCTATTTAAGTAGCTGCTTATTGGCTTTGTATTAATAAATCAAATAAAAAATTTGCAATAAAAACATATATAGAAAAACTTAGATAATTTTCGCGAAAGCTTTTAATTGTTGGGAAATTTTACTTTAGATGTCTATCTGTCCATCTTGTAACGTATTATTTTTATTTTTATTTATTGATTTTTTTTTTTTCACGCAATTATATTTATATTGTGCTAATAATTAACTCCATAATTGAAAACAAAAAGAAATAGAAAAATTTAAATAGCTCTTGAGATAAATTAAAAAATAATCCCAAACACAACTGTTCGAAATAAGCAAATGAAAAGTTTATAAATCCAATATATGATAATAGTCTCGCTTCTCTCACTTACACTTTCACTGTATAGTTTTCAACAAAAGCATAAATAATTTTTTTTCCATCTTAAATGAAAAGAAAAATTGAAATTTTTTATTAAGGTATTTAAAAATATCTTGAGAGTAACCGCTTCATTGAGGTTAAGTTCACCTGCAAAGAATTTTCGCTTCGACGTTTCACATCAAAGACTTGTTAGTAGAATGACATCAGTTGAATCTCCTAAATGTTGAACTCGCCAAAGGCAACAATTCGTAAATTGAAATGAATTAAAAATCGGGGACTTAAGGATAAAGCTAAATAATTGATAACTTATCCAATATGGTGGTTTCTTCCTGCTGGAGACATTATTTGATCGCTTCACAAGCGAATGGAAAATTGTCAAAGTTCTTATATTGTTCCTCGTGGCACCCACTCCACGGTTAGATTTTCGAATTACTAAATTTGCGAACCCCATTTTGAAAAATTCTAGCCGATCTTTAAAGATCGTACTTCTAGAATTAAAAGATATGCACCATTAANGGTCTTTTCGTGTTTTCATATTGTGACCTTTTTGTCTTTTGAATTATTTGTGTTTTGGTCTTTTCGTGTTTTCATATTGTGGTATTTTTGTCTTTCGAACTATTTGTGTTTTGGTCTTTTCGTGTTTTCATATTGTGGTATTTTTGTCTTTTGAATTATTTGTGTTTTGGTTTCGTGGTTGCGTAATTTGGTCTTTTTGTGATTTAAAATATTTATGTTTTGGTCTTTTCGTGTTTTCGTATTGTGGCCTTTTTATCTTTTGAACTATTTGCGTTTTGGTCTTTTCGTGTTTT
The DNA here is from genome assembly GCA_000671755.1 of Glossina brevipalpis. Classification (NCBI taxonomy): domain Eukaryota; kingdom Metazoa; phylum Arthropoda; class Insecta; order Diptera; family Glossinidae; genus Glossina; species Glossina brevipalpis. The sequence continues at coordinate 160,206 of KK351341.1, read as the reverse complement.
CATATTGTGGTATTTTTGTCTTCTACACTAGAAATGCAGAAATGCTTTGGTCTCTTCATTATTTCGTATTTTGTCGTCGTTTAATATTTTAAACTATTTGTGTTTTGGTCTTTTCGTGTTTTCGTATTTTGGTCTTTTAATCTATCTATCTTTTTATTTATAAGCTCATATATAACTTTCTTTCCCGTCAGTATCGCAGCACTTATTTTTAAATCGCTTATTTTGGGCACTTCCGAATGTCTAAATTATGCTGAAATTTTGGGCTCGCCTTCAGTTACGATTATGACACAATTTGCAAAAAAAAAAAAGAAAAAAAGACAATTGTGTATATATTCAAAATGGCAGTCACTGTATGTCGGAATATATATTTCATATAACAACTTTTTCAAATTAAAACGATATATGAGGAGTAGCCGCAAAAGTAGTCCGATTCAAATCATTTCGGGGTCGATGGCTAAAAGTAAAAAACATTCTAGCTTAATGCCTGGTGAAGTTTTGATTTTATGGTTTTTTTTTTAAAGCGTTTACTTGAAAACCAGTTTCACATTTCAGTTTTTCATTAAATTAGTTATATTTTTTTTTTTTTGTTAAATTATTCATTCAAAAGGCATAGTCATGATGTAAAAGCTTGAAACTTTTGTAACCAATCATGCAACGTTTCGAAATTATTATCTAACCAAGCCATATTGTTTTTAACAGTCTCTAAAGCTTTTACTCGAAATGAAGCTTCTTTAGCAGTTGTCTCTGGATATCTGTTGAAAAAGTGCTGCATTTCTTCATATTTCGTTTTCGAGGAGAAGTGACCGGTAATCGACAATATCATTTTACCGAGAATAGTAGGTTCATTAAAACCAAAACGTTTCAGTAAATAGGGCCAATGTTCACGCACGTAATCCCAGACAATAGATTTACCAATAGGATTTGAAGCAATGTATTGCAAGCAAGTAGCATAGTCTTGTTCTTGAACATATTCCTCATTCCAAGCTAATTCGATATATCTTTTATTACAAAAAAAAATTTAATTAAATTATATCAGTTCACCGAAAACTTGACTTGAAACTGACACAAATTGGAACTTACCGACTTAAAATTGACATTTTTTGTGCTGCAGCTAAACCATACATTAGATCAAATCTTTCGCTGGTATTTCTTTTTATTAAAAAAATTTTCCACATTTGATACCAATAGTCTTCACTACTCGTGTCCATCATACCATAGTAATAAACGGTATTGCGTATATCAGGATGAGGAAGTTGATCAGGATTTTTTATCCATTTCTTAAAATGTTTCGAAGCTTCTGTTAAACATTCAGGTAAACCCAACGAACAAGCTGCACTTAAAATGATTACACGCAAACGACTGCAATTGAATATGGACGGTATTGTATATAAATAATATATTGAAATAAAAAAACTTATTTTCCCCACTTATGCAAATGATCATCTCGAGGATCGATATTCCAACCCAACGTCAAGAAGATGGGTTTTATTAAATGTTGAGCGTAGCTCCTGAATAGTTCGCTGATATCGGTAAAAATCAATCTACGATGCAAGGAAATGAGTTTTGCTGCGGCTACACTCCATGGTACAAAATCATTTTCCACAATTAAATATTCTGTCATATTCAAGACTAAATCATATTTTAATTGAGTAGAATCAGCCAAAGAGAAAGCATCGTTTAACAACGAAGCTCGATCTGTTACGGAAAACGTCTGATCGACCGTAAAAAATAAAATAAATTTGATAAAATTCCAAGAGCAGACTAAGTAATTTTTATTACTTACTTTGGGAGTTTCCGAGAGCTTAAGAGCCAAATTGCGCCACATATCGGTCGGGTAGTTTACGCGATAATATCCAATTTGATTATAATTGAATTTAATCCATTTCACCTCCTTTGATAAATTGATGATAACTGATAGAAAAAAAAAATAGGAATTAATCAAATTTAGATCTAAGCGATCTGTGCTAGAATAAGTCTAAATAAATACAGATGAACCAAACGTATGCGGCGCCTTTCAATGGCTTTCTTCAATGATTTGCTAAAGGTATATCAATCCTTTCCGTATAATTTAATAAAGAATTGCTCTCACTGCTGTGACGCTCACCTCTGTTTGCTTTTATATCCAAGACGCAATAAATACTAAGATATTCAGGGAAGATATAAAACGATTTTCCAAAAAAAAATGTGACATAAATTCGTGTGAATGAAGGGCTTTGAAAGGACCCTTTTCCTTAAAGACTTTAAGACCTGAAAGATGTACAATCCTGACGACGATCGTTTATTTTTATCGACTTACTAATACGGTCGCACTTTACAAAAAAAAAAAAAAAACCTGCTTAATAAACTAGGGGTCTGAACCTCTCCAAAGATAATCTTTCAACAGATTTTAATTACCTTCACTTTGATCATATGAGAACCACTCACGGTGTACTTTGCTATCTTCACTCGTTTTATAGGTAAGCGGAATGGACCATTTGTAGCTAAAAAAANATCGATTTGTAAGCCTGTGTTGAAAGGAATTCACTAAAGAAATAGATTAATGTTTTATATAATTTTGAAGGATGTTCCATATAGATTCACATAGCGTTTACAAAAGTCTCTTAGGTATCTATATTTGGACGGACTAGGCTTCCAAATCCCACCATAGCTTGATTTCTACTGTATTACTGTACATTTACTGTACATTTTTACTGTATACAGACCTCTGTTAATGTAATTGGTGAATGTCTTTGCTAATGAAATTTATATTTATTTTCGAATTCTTATGCAAAATTTAGAAATTTATTTTCGATTTGTAATGAATCTATTTAATGAATTTTCTCTAAAGAGAAGTCAACTCTCTTTATTATAAAAATGCCTTCCGCGCCATGACACTCTTCTCTAATTGCTTTTATATTCAAAACCGAGCGTTTTCAATTCTGCTAAGTAAACATTAAGATACGAATTGAATTAAACTATTTTTCGAACCTATCAAGCCTGTCTTCGCAGTAATTGCTGCACCATATACTTCGAAGGGATGCCTTTATTTTATTGGGAAGTTGAAATCAAGGTTCTCCCTTCAAAGACCTTAAAAATCGACAAGATATATTCCTGACAATATCGTTCATTTTCATCGACTTGCCAATACGATCGTAATTTACAAAAAACCTGCTTAATATACTAGACCTCTAAAGTACTTCAAAGTTAATCTTACTATACATTTTAATTACCTTCACTTTGATCATAAGGGAACCATTCCCGTTGTNAATTGGTTTTTCCATAACTTCTTGAAATTCGAGATTTTTATACTTTTCCCAATTGTAAAGTTTTTTTTTTCTTTCTTCGAGTTTGCGGCTATGCTGCCGGTACTAGGAAAATACATACGCCTTGTAAACGGAGCTACCGTTTATGTGTTTTCTTGTTCCAATTTCTTGTTCAATTTCTTAAAATTATAGAAAAGTTGCTGAGTGGAAAATTGAAAAAAATTAATTCAACTTTTCAATGCGTATGAAAAAATATTGATTTTTATTTTTATTTTTGAAATATTTTAAATGCGGAACACGCTAATGAATGGTGTCATTAAATTCAAGGGTATAATAAAAATTAAAAGAATTAGGCGAAAACAGAAAGCATATGCCACCATGACCACCTCGAGACCATTCCATATACGTTCAGCAACTTTTTCATGTGTATGCATGTATGGCGACATATCATGCGTGTGAGGGCGGCAGAGAAGCCAGACTAAATGTGCAGAACTCAAGACCGCCAAAAACCATCTATGCGTCGGTTCTTAGCGTGGAGAGGAAAGGACGTTGAATTATGCTTTATTTTGTATTGTCGACACCTATCAGAAACAACGTAGAGCAGTTCTGTCCTGATGACTATCGTGGAGGGTTCTCATAACCGCAAACTATCTTTCTTTTGCCACTAGTTCGTCCCACACGAGATTTCTCGGCCCTTACCTTCGAGAGCAATTCATCTTTCATTTGTTCGAGCTGGACGCAATGGAAAAATACTTGCTCTGCATCTTTTGCCCGTGGGTCGTCTTAGTATTTGAAGGGATGTAGACAGGCCTTAGAGCAGTCATGACACGCAAACTGTCTCTCATTTGCAACCAGTATGTGCCACACGAGATTCCGCGGCGGGGGCATTTCCCTTACCTTNGATGGTATCATGTTACCCAAAGTACGTTCATTTAAACCAAAACGTTTCACTATATCGGGCCAATGTTCACGTACATAATCCCAGACTATAGATTCACCAATAGGATTTGAAGCAATGTATTGCAAACAATTAAAGTAATCCTGTCCTCGAACATATTCCTCATTCCAAGCCAATTCAACATATCTTTTTTGTTGGTTTAAAGAAATCAAAAATTTTGCTAAACTTAAGAGTAAATTTCGAAATTTTTTAATCTCACCGATATAAAACAGATGGATTTTGTATAGCAGCTAAGCCATACATTAGATTCGATTTTTGGCTAGCATCTTTTTCTGCTACAAATAATTGCCACATTTGTTGCCAATAATCTTCACTACTCGTGTCCATCATACCATAATAGTAAACAGTATTTCGTATATCAGGATGAGGAAGTTGATCAGGATTTTTTATCCATTTCTTAAAACGTTTCGAAGCTTCTTTTAAACATTCAGGCAAACCAAGCGAACAAGCTGAACTTACAATGGTTACACGCAAGCGACTGCAAAGAAATATGAATTGTATTTAAATCCTATATCAAATAGGAAATGGTTTTATCTACTTTTTCAAATGTTCATCCATAGGATTAGCATCCCAACCTACATCCAAATAAATAGTTTTTATTAAATCTCGAGCATATTTACTGAATTCCTCGTTGATATCAGTATACATCAGCGCACGTCTTAAAGAAGTCAGTTTACCCGCACCCACACTCCATGGTACATAATCATTTTCTGTAATTAAATATTCTGTCATATCCAAAACTAAATCATATTTTAATTGAGTAGAATCAGCCAAAGAGAAAGCATCGTTTAGCAAACAAGCACGATCTGTTACAGAAAACGCCTGAATAATTGTGACAGATAAAGTAAATTCTTTAAAATAATAGTAGATAATCAAATTAATTTTTATTACTCACTTCACGCTCTTGCGAAAGTTTAGAAGCCAAATTACGCCACATTTCGGCAGGATAATTCACACGATAATATCCAACTTGATCATAATTGAATTTAATCCATTCCACCTCGTTTGGCAAATCAATGATAACTTTGAAAAGGAAAGGAAATCAATTTATCATATTTTTTGAAAAGGCAAGGAAAGGAAAGGAAAGAAAATAAATTTATAAAATTTTGATTTTCATCAATTCCTGTTGTATTTGGCCTGAATCTGAATAATCGTCCGATTTTGTCAACTATGCTGCCTCAAATTTAGCTATTGTTCCATAGTCGGATTATGCTATAGTACCAAATTTCAAAAAATTGTTAAAAATACTTCTAGAAGGCACAACTTGGATTTTGTTAGCTTG
>KK351341.1:14234-30654 GCA_000671755.1 Glossina brevipalpis | reverse complement strand
TTTTTTTTTTTTTTTTTTTTTTTTTTTTTTTTAAATATTAGGATTTCATTGAATTTTTTTTCTTTTTCTAAATTTAGGAACGGCGTAATGAATACTTTAGATGGGCCAAAAAGGTTATAGATAATCTACGTGGAACAAATCAGCATTTGGAAGATCGTTTGGATGAAATTTTTATAGCAGTTTTAAACTAATTTGACTGAAACGATTCATATATACGAAAAATTTAAAAAGTATATATATATTACATCATATTATTAAAATAAAATTTATTTTTTATGAGTTTCATAAAATGCTACCATAAGTTTAGCTAATTTTTGTGTTTCTTCTAATGTGATAGCATTGTAAATTGATGCTCTAATCCCACCAACTGAACGATGACCCTTTAATTGAATCATACCCTCAGCTTCGGCTTTTTGTAAAAATTCCTTTTCTAAACTTTCCACACCTTGAGCGCTACCAATTCGAAATGGTATATTCATACGTGAACGAACATTTCGTTCAACTGGACAATAATAGAAACCATTCGATTGATCAATTATACTATAAATTAATTGCGATTTTTGATATGAAATTTTTGTCATGCCTTCTAAGCCTCCATTTCGTTTAATCCATTGAAATACAAGACCCATTACATAAATTCTGGAAAGAGAAAAAAAAACAAAAAAAACATTAATCAATGATAATGGAGGATAATATAAAATTAGTCTTATCTCATATATATATACATATATATATGTATTAAGCAAATAGATTTTACAAAACGTAACGACTTGAGCTTTTTTCAATAGATTTTTTTGATTTTCTTGATTTTGTTGATTATAAATTATTTATTACGTAGACTAGCCTAGCCTATGTAGCTTATTAAATACAATTGAATATAAAACGTAGAAAAACTTACACAAAAGTTGGTGGCGTATTTAGTAGCGAATCATTTTTCTCCATTAAAGCGTAATTCAAAACTGATGGTGTTTCTTTCATTTGATGACCAAGCAAATCATCACGTGCAATAATCACTGTAATGCCTGCTGGACCAATATTTTTTTGAGCTCCAGCAAAAATTATACCATATTTGCTGACATCGACTTTACGTGATAGAAAATTTGAAGACATATCACAGACCAGCGGTATACCGTTAGGTATTTCTGGAACAAAATCAAATTCAACGCCATCAACGGTCTCATTGTCACAATAATATACATAAGCGGCATTAGAATCCAATTTCCAAGTTTCGAAACGTGGTACAGATGTGTATTTGGCTACTTTAGGTAAAACCATATTTACTTTACCATATTGAGCGGCTTCTTTGGCAGCTTTCGCTGACCATGAACCAGTAACAACATAATCGGCAACACCAGTGCGACCTAACAAATTGAATGCGACACCAGCGAATTGACCAGTACCGCCACCTTGCATTAAAATTACTTTATAATTGCTGGGTACATTAAGAAGTTCGCGAAGACATTTTATAGCTTCTTTTTGAATTTTTTCATATGCAGCAGAACGATGAGACATTTCCATAACAGATATGCCCGTACCATGACAATTGAGTAGAGAAGTTTGAACCTCTTTTAGAACCTAAAAAAAAGTAAATAAGTAAAAAGTTATTGAACTGTATATAAGCTACGCTTGTAAACATAAGTATATGTTGTGGGATACCTCTTCTGGCAATTTAGCCGGACCAGCTGCAAAATTAATAACCATATTTCAAGTTTTATGTCCTTCTTTTTCTAAGAAATATTTTCTTCGACTGCGGAAGTTTAAAGCAAAAAAAGAAAAATGCGACTACTCTCTGTCGCTTTAATTTTGTAACTAACTGATCGTAAATTGAACACGTTCTACGTTAAGTAAACAAGACGATATATGTGCGCTCGGTTGGTTGTTATAATTATTGCTGATTAAATTACAACAATAACAACAAAAACATTATGGCAAGACAGAATTACTTTGATCTGATATTTTAATATATTTATTATATGAGCAATAAATGAAAATAACACGAGATTCTTAAGCGGGAAATGTGTAGAATAAAAGAGATACAAAGAGTCGGTATAAACCAGTTGACGTTTTCCATAGTAGTGTGAGAGATCAATAAGTTTTTCACGTGATCTAAGTTTCGCACATCGAAGGGGCGAAGGTAAATACAAGGGACACACTCTTAACAAAAAAAAAAAAAAAAAAAAAAAAAAGACTGGATTTTTATTCAGAGTTTTGTTACAAAAATAAACTGACATTTTTACAAATAGTTGAGTTGAGCCCGAGCAGGTAAATAACATATTTTCCTTAAAATATGCCAAAGAAAAGATCAAGTTATGACGTTATAAATAAGAAAGAGTAGTGCCGATATATTAAGCTAATCTGTGTTTATCTCGTTTGTAAACTAATTACCAAAAATTGTGCCAAAAAAAGTTAAATCAAAACGAAGAATATATATAGAAAATTAGAAAAAAGATTATTCTTTTAATTCCTTAATAAGAATTTTTTTTTGCACACACAAAAACAGAAAATTTATTCTTTATTTCCAAAATATTAGATCATTATTAAATAAAATAAAAATTTATTTCATAAATAAAAAATTTTCCGCTAAAGATTATCATCATGTATTAGCACCATCATCTTTTATTATTGTGACTGAATTTTCAATTATTGTGAATTAATAAATGTGAGAGCCGTAAAAACAAGAGATAAATTGACGTTTGTTTATTTTCTCTAAACAAACAGCATATGGGGTGAAAAGTAATAAGCATATAAAATGAAATAAGAATAGAATAAAATTTTCAATGTTTTAAATAGATTTTTTATTTTTTACATATATATATATATTTTATTTCTTATATATAAATATATTTAAACATATTGTGTTTGTGTAAGGTTTCCATTCACAACTGGTTTTTTCTTAAAAACATAGTTTTGAAAGAGATTGTTTGCATGTAGTAATTTTTATTGGTCCATTCCCAATACTAATGCAAATTTGTTCAAAGTTATATCAATTTTGGTGTTGCCAAATTTAACATAAAAATAACACACAAGGTGAAATTCATCAGCTATAGTGTCACTTTCTAAGTCACAGCACCTAGAAAGTGATCGCAAAAATATTAAATAATGACCCCCTTTTTATTTAAATTACGTTAAAATACAAGAGAAGAGAAAACTTGTGTTGATTCTCTTTAAATAAAAAGAATGAAATATTCTCACTTTTATGTGGTGCATTTACGATATATTACGATATTAAGCAATTACGATATATAAACTGTCACATATGTTTTTACTATACGCCGCATTAGTTGTGAAATTTGCGCAGTGTAAATAATGTGAAAAAATCGAATAAATAAATAAAAAGAAAAATAAAGTAATAAAAAACTAGTCAATCAATAATCAAATTTCCGCGCTACGGTTATATATATATATAAGAACAGTAAATATTTTCAAAAAGCAGAAAAAGAATTCTCAATACTAACTAACACTTCTGTTTTCGTTAACTTCTCGAGGCAATTGTCGTGTGCCGCGTTTCACTTTTCTGAAAATTGCCTCAATGTTATCAAAATCATTAAAAAAAAAATCCTTTAATACTGTACATAATAAATAATTGTAATAAACATATAATAATAACATTTTTACCTCGAAATGGCGCCTTTTTTCGTGTCTTAAAATTTAGCAAAATTTATTGCAGACGTTAAGTGTTTAGCAACACAAAAAAATCGGTAGTACGAAAATGTTGAAAATACTAAAAATCGCTAAATTCTTCGGATTCAAAAACGTTCGTACTATTTAACAATTTCGCGGATCTATATGATAGACTAATAAATTCCTTTCAAATTTATCTACCTTTCAATCATAACAAAAAACCAGTGGAACTAAAAGAAAGTTTTTTTTTTGATATTAATCGTTTAAAACTACAGTGTAAACTCCAAAATCTATTTGTGTTAATGTGAACTAGATTTATTTTATTGCAAAATTTTTAAAAACATATGTATGTGCTATAAATGATTCCTATAAATGAAATCTATGTGCGGATGTTTGTGTATACAAGTGACGCTTGTGCATAGCTGCTTCTATACACATTTCTTTAATAAAATAACATCAGGAGAGCATTAAGTTCGAAAGCAAACAGACTATGGATATGCCTGTGTATGTACGTACACGCTCTATGCATAACAAAAGGTTCGAGTTCATAGTAAACAACAATAACAACCGGAAAAGAGTTCGTTTAATACCAAGCGTTCTTTATAATCACACCTGTCTAACGAGTAAAAATAATGAGTGATTTCTCTATTGTGCTATTGAATACTCTTTGGTTGTATTCATCGAGTAACTCTTTACTTAATGTTATACTCAATGAAACGAGCAATTTTATATGATTTGGTAAGTGTTGATACAAAGAATTTGATTATTTTTTTACAAAAAAAAAAAAAAAAAAAAAAAAAAAATTTGTAAAGTGTAGCGAAACATTTCCTTGCGTAGGCATTAATTGTTTGATCCCTTGATCCTATCAATATATGACAAAATTAGATAAGACGACGACAAATTGATATGATTGGAAAAGTTTTTTATATTACAATAAATTGAAATAAATAAAAGAAAAAAGGTAACATACATACGCTTCGCTCTGATGTTTATTTATGTTTGCTAGAAAAAAAAAAAAAAATGTAATGAATGTTAGAAAACGATGTCCATAGTTTTTTTTTCCTTTCTCTTATTTATTCAATCATAATTATTATGTATCTACGAAATAAGATCGTATTAATTTAATACAAAAACAAAAAAGCAAAACGTTTATATACATAAATGTGGAGAAGTTAAGCAGTTGCATCTAGGAATGTTGTTGAACTTTGCCGATGATGTCACTCCAAAAAGTGCCATAGCTTTGTAGAATAGTACCACTGCAATTAGGCAAAAAAAATGAAAAAATGAAAAAAAATTCAAAACAAAAAATGAAATGAATAGAATTAAATAAAAAATATATTCAGCTACTGTCGAATCTAAGCAAATTTGACATATGCTGCGTAAGAAAGGTACTTTGGGAGATAGTAATGATAACCCTAATGAGGTGGATGTAAACGTTGTTAATGAGTTTTTGGTGTAAAATCATCTGAACGTTAGCGTTATTCACCGCTATTTTTTAATAATTATAGAGATAGATATATATATTTTTCGTGGATGAAAGCATTCTGTACAGAATTGTTCGAAAAATAACTTCTACCTCGGTTGGTGGTTTGACGGAACATCGATTAAACTTGTTAACTTGATTTTTGATTCATCTACTATGAGTCTCGAACTTGGTATTTTTGACCTTTATATTTCCCAAGGAGTAGAAAGTAGCTCGAATAAGATCCATTTCCAAAAAAGTTGCTCCTCGTTTGCATATAATAATATTCGTTTTGTCATTTTGTGTGTAATGCCCGGAGGGAAACTTCAGAGAGCTCGCAAAGTATACATATTCTTGATCAGAATCAAAATTTAGAATCGATTTAAGTTTGTCTGGTCGCTCGTCCATCAGTCTCTCCGTCCGTCCGTCAGTCCGTCCGCCAGTCTGTCCGTCCGTCAGTCTGTCCGTCCGTCTGTCTGTCTGTCCACCAGTCTGCCCGTTCGCCAATCTGCCCGTCCGTCAGTCTGTCCGTCCATTAGTTTGCCTGTTCGTTCGTCACTCTGTCTGTCCATTCGTCCGTCAGTTCGTCTGTCCGTCCATCAGTCCGTCAGTCCGTCCGTCCGTTCGTGCGTCCTTCCGTCCGTCCGTGCGTCCTTCCGTCCGTCCGTCCGTCCGTCCTTCCGTCCGTCCGTCCGTCCGTTCGTGCGTCAGTCTGTCTGTTCACCAGTCTGTCTGTCCGTCCGTCCGTCAGTCTGTCTGTCCGTCCTCCCGCCCTTCCGCCCGCCCTTCCGCCCGCCCTTCCGCTCACCCTTCCGCTCGACCATCTGCCCGTCCGCCCGTCCGCCCGTCCTTACGTCTGTCTCTACCGTTTGTACGGTATTTACGATTCGTCTCAATTTGTTTGTAATTTTATGTTTGTTCTAACATCGCATTCAAGTTAATATTATGTGTGATGATCATAATAAATATTAAAGAAACAGACATGACACACTTTTTTTTCATACATCATTTATGGTTAAAAAAAAAACGAATGTACGATATTATAAATCTATTACGAGTAGATATGTACGTATATATGCATATGTATGCACATTACATTCATGCTTGCCATGTAACCATACATATATACATGTTGTATGAATGTGTGTACATCCATTAGTTACTGTCGATAAGTAAATCTCTACACATGTTCAACCAAACCCCAAGTATGAACGTTACATTGTAATTATATGGCGAATGCATTAATTGATGCATGATTGTGCAAGAAATACGTATAAAGAAATAAAAAGATATTTCAATGAAGTCGGGTCGGCTGAAGAGAGAGGAACGAAACCAAGAAAGAAACCGAAATGCATAGCAGCTTAGTCACCTGTGTGTAAATGTGTAAACATAAAATCATACATGAAATCGTAAAACTCACAGATACATGAGCTGCTTATATTTTCCCATCGTAAGGCTTTTATTTCATAACATTAATTTACTGCTAAAGCATCTGTTTATCTGTTTTATTCTTTGCGATAAATATTAAGAATTGTTCCAGTGTAAGTAATTATTGTATGCCAGGGCCGTGCTTTCATTATATACACAAGTACGCGGGCGACACCTTAGGACGGGGGTACTTGACTTTTTCTATTTTTTTTGGTGGGGGGGGAGGGGGGAGTTCCTACTTTAATATAATTCGAGATAATTTGAGCTAAGTTTTCGCGTTAGTATGAAGCAATGTACTACTCCTAGTGCCAAGAATCTCTTAATATTTCTTTTTTAATCAAGCTTTTCAAATGTACGATATAATTGTAGGCGGTTGAGTTAGCTTCTTGGAACTATAAATGCCTCAGATAGCCCAGTGAAATATTTGCTACGGATAATGGATGTTTAGAAGATTGATCACAACCGATTTCTTACTGTATTTCTAAATGGTCTAAGTTAACGTTTGTGTCTCCTTTATGCCAAACTAAAGTGATTAGATAAATTAGCCTTCAGTGATTTTTCTGGTTCTAAAATCTTCTTATTAATTATTCCTTTGCGAGTAGCTGTTAAGAGTGACATTTATGGTCAACATTTCGTCATATGTATTAAGAAGAAAAAACCGAAAAACGATTCGAACAACGAACGATTGTTTGTAAATGGGCAGCAGCGAACTGTTAGGAATATGAAGAAACTGTCAATATATATTCCTCTCTTCAACATTCTATTAGGTTAATACATCAAAAATTTCTAAAAAAGCGGTAAGAACCTAATGAATGAAGTCGACGACAATTTACAATTTTTATTCGTATCTGTTAACTGAAGTGTACGAATTTCGATAACAAATGAGAAGCAAGCAGATGAATGAATGAATTGGACAAATAGACCGATAAGGCTAAATCGACTGAAAAACTGACTTTAATTAACAATATGTATCGTTACTGACTCTATTGCGTACATGTTGGTATTGCAGAAAGAAGAATTATTAATGAAATTGCACTGCAGGCATTCATAATAATAATTGTTATGCTTCACAAAGGCAACCATTAATTGCAAAGACTGTTTGCTACATTCAATCTCATTAAGTTTTTGAACCGTTCTAGCTGTGATTGTTATAATAAGTAAGTAAGTAAGTATTTTGTATTATGTATTATATATTATATATTATATATTATATATCATATATTATATAATAATTTATATATATATAACTCGAATGTAATGCAACTCAATACAAAACGGTGCTCTCTACCTGTCTTGGGCCTCTGGTCAGTATCTTAAAATTCCTAAAATTTATTATGGAAAACTGCTTCTTAAATTTATGACTACTTTTGGTTGTTGTAAATGAAACCACTATGAAAAGTAGGTTGATTGTGATTACAAGATTAACTTCCAAAGTGTTTCGTCAATACGTTACAAGCTATGGAAGATGTTGATACAAAAATAAAATTTTGGTTTTTACCAAAATTTTGCAAATATTTGTTGTTATTAAAAATTTTTTTCATTTGAATGCATTAGAGACATGGCAGTAAAATTCTTGTTCCAAAATCATTCATGTATTCAATATCTACGAATAGGAATTAAAATTTTTATAAAAAAAAATTCAATTTTACTTTATTAACGCACTTTTTGTGCAGTTATGTGTAAACGGGATTTGTGTAAAAATGACTAAAAATCCTTTGAAGCATTTGTCATGAATGGTGCGTTTATATGTTTCCAAGAGAGGAGTTTCGTGTAAGATGAACTTCATCTTTAAAAAGTCATTCAAAACATCCTGTTCGTGCTGCGTCGATTATTTAATACTCAGCGTCACTATTTCCATCATAAAATAGCAAAAAAAAAAAAAATGCGATCTTGTTGGCTTGAAAAGCTTTATATTTCATAAGGACCTTTTTAGGTTCGACATGATACGACTGATACGGTGAATAGGCCAACCTTTGCATAATAAATTTATATATCAAATCGAAAATCTAGTTCAACAACAACAACAACAACTTTTTCAGAAATGTGGGTCTCATCTTCTAAAGATTGGCCGCATCCGATCCCATTCGATCCTTATATTCCATATTCATTTTTTACCAATTTTTGTCGACAAATACTAAAAATGGAAATTTTTTTTTAAGTAACGACTTCCTCAGAAATGAGGCCCATCTTTTGAGTCTATTACTAAAGAAAGGTCCCATCCGATCCGGCAAATGGTCCTATCCAATCGTTATATTCCATATTCATTTTTATCAATTTTTGGTGGACAAATACTGAAAAAGGAAAATTTTTTCTCAAGTAGAGGGCCATCTTTTGAATCTATTACTAAACAACGGTCTCATCCAATCGACTTCTTCAAAAATGAGACTCGTCTTCTGAATCTATTCCTAAACAATGATTGATCTAACCCAAGTCATTCTAGAACTTGCATACGTCGGCACATACTTAATAGAAATCCTTGTAAAAGATCCTTGTCATAACGCTTAAGTATTTTAGTCCAATTTTATATAAAATATGTTGTGGTCCTTTTAAAAAAACGTGGAATCTATAAACGACTCTGGCTGACCTCATTTTCATGCTCCCGTGTCTTCTATACAGTTTTTACCTCAAGAATTTATCTACTTCGAGGAATTTCAAATTGAAATATTTCTTAATCCAAAGCCAGACTAAACTTTTTATAAAATTTTTTTTTTCAGGTACATTTTTTTTTTTTAGGTTAGAATTTGAATTTAGTTACGATTAAATTGAAAAAATTTTTCACAAAAAAAAAAAATTTTTTTTCTTAATAGCTCAGTTTTTTCAAAACTTTAATTTGTATACAATTATATAGTGATCGCAGGTGTGAGCGTATTCCATTCCATTCGATTCGTTTGTCTACTTACGTGAAATAAACTCGTCCACGTTTATTTTGTGGTGCTTTCCATATTAATTTAGCCGCCAATTTATCCTTATTATCACCATGAGTTATGGCAGAACATTCTGGTATAGTGTTAGTATTTTCGCTTTTAATCCATTCACCGATCCAATCGTTAGTATCAGCATCACGTGCTTGTATAAAGAAACCACGAAATAGTTCTTGCTTAGTATGCGGATATATAACGACTACAAAGGAACGATTGTAAAGACGATTGTGATTATAAGTAGGAGTTTGTCTAAAATTATTCGTGAATTTATCGTATCCACGAACCCACGAACCCACCTGATATTTCTTGTCCCGGATGATAAGCCTCAGAACTGGCGACTACTTCAAATGGATTAGTATGCAATGGTTGTGGTCTTGCTTGACCATGATTCGGTTGATTTGGTCGTTTTTTGACACACGTATCGGATGGAGCACCATCAGGAAAGGATTCTATCACATTTCCCATTACACTTAAAATAATTAAAACACTTATCGCTGCTTTACTTGAGACGGACGGCATATTTGAAAACACTTTCGATTTCAGTTCGATTTTTTTTAGATTTTTTTTCGCTGCTCTTCTCTTCTCTTTTTCTTTTTTTTCTTTTCGTTTCCTTTCCTTTCTTTTTTTTGCTTTTCTATTCTCTTCTTTTCTTTTCTTTCTTTTCTTTTCTTTTGGTTTCTTTTCTTTTCTTTTCTTTTCTTTTTATTAATAATTATTAAGGTGATCGTTGGTCAGTAATCAGTTAATATTTTGCGTGCGCGCGTTGTTGTTCCATTGATCGTTGTATCCGAAATCGTTGATTTTGTATGTTTTACTATAAAATCACGTTTGAAAATCTCTTTGCTTAGCCGCAAGGCGTGCGCTTTTAAAGATATTGCCACTGAGCCCATCATGAGCTTTATCTCCATGTCCGCCAATTCTGCATACGCACACACAAACACACACACACACACTGGAACATGTCTCTCTACATGCATAACTACATAGCTCTTAACAAAAACATTCGTATTACATATGTGTGTGTGTATGTATGTATGTACGTATGTATGTTTTATTATTTTGTTGCGATTTTTCTCCATTAGCAGCTTGTGGTGGCTTATGCGTTTTAAAGGTAAAGCTTTAGCAGCGCCACCATTAGTACCCAGACAAACTGGCAGAAATTTGCTGCAACAAAAAATAATTTTTTTTTTTTTTTTTTTTTTTTTTGAAAAACAAAAAAGACAGTACGGCATAGAAAACGAAAAACCTGTCAATTTGGTAAATAGCAACGCGACATAGTAAGAAATGGTTCTTTTTTGGTGGAATTTGTAAAGAAAAAAAAAAAAAATTGTTGTTAATTTGTTGTGTTTACCGTTAAAGGAACATGGTTCACTTAATTTGTTATTATGTTTGTGCAAAAATTCAAAAATTCCCTAAATGGCTTAAGATAAGTCTCTAAATCGATTAAGTTATGTTTTTTTTTGTCTGTCCCTCTATACTTAAGCGAAGTGTTTATGGATTAAACTGAAGAGAGCTTTTTTGTTTCTTTTTTTAGGAACACTAAGCTGGCCTGGGGAGACCTCTATTATTATTATTATTATTATTTTAGGGATGTCCCCAAAAAAGGTCCCAGTTAATCTCTCTCTGCCTGGCAATCTCTTTTTGGGAGTATTGGGTGCTATATCAAATTCTAAAAAGCATTGGGCAAGAATTCTTATTTATTTACAATTATAGAAAAACCCCGTTAGTAGTACTTTGATTAAGAAGCTTTGAAGACCCCGGTTCCAATATCATAAGATATAAAACATCTATCCGTATAATTGCTAAGTAATGAAATGCTTTCCAATTAATTAAGTACATAATCTAAGAATCAATCGAAAATTTTCTCCAAAAGTGGTCGGTTGAAGACTTAATCTTTCGATTAAGGAAACGGACTTAAGTAACTAAGTTTAGAAAGTGTGTTCAAGAAAAGAATAAAAACAAATAAGAAAATTACATTTGGCTGTGGCGAATCTTTTATACTCACCACCGTTATCTTACAAAAAGGGGGAAAAACTAAATTATAATAGATGGGCGTGACAGTGAAAGAACTTCCAATGTTTCTGCGAAATTTGAAGACGATATCTTCATTTTTGCGACCCAGGAGAATGTTTACCACAGGCAAAATACAGATAGATGGACAGACAGACGGACATGCTTAAATCGATTTTAAATTTGATGCTGATTCAGAATATATTTCCTTTTGGGAGTAACAAATCAAATGACAAAATGAAATACATCCTTCAGTTTCGATGGTGGGTATTAAAAAATTACAATCGGTATGATTTAGAATTTTCCACGTTACCATCTTCCATGTAGCATAAGCGGGTCTTGATCAATGTAATCAAAATCAAAGATTAGTCCTTTAGATAAACGAAACGATTTTTCTTAAATGGAGATTAAGATGATAGGTATGGTGGGTATGGTATAGGTATGGCGGGGATGGTAGGTAAGGTGGGTATGGTATGGGTACGGTGGGTATGGTATGGGTATGGTGAGGGTATGGTGTGGGTATGGTCTGGGTACGGTGGGTATGGTAGGTATGGTCTGAATATAGTGTGGGTATGGTGGGCATGGTGTAGATATGATGGGTATGGTGTGGGTATGGTAGGTATGGTGTGAGTATGGTGTGGATATGGTGGGTATGGTGTGGGTATGCTAGGTATGGTGTGAGTATGGTGTGGATACGGTGGGTATGGTATGGGTATGGTAGGTATGGTATGGATATGGTGTGGGTATGGTGGGTATGGTGTAGATATGGTGGGTATGGTGTGGGTATGGTAGGTATGGTGTGAGTGTGGTGTGGATATGGTGTGGGTATGGTAGGTATGGTGTGAATATGGTGGGTATGGTGGGGGTATGGTAGGTATGGTGTGGATATGGTGGGTATGGTGTGGCTATGGCAGGTATGGTGTGAGTGTGGTGTGGATATGGTGTGGGTATGGTAGGTATGGTATGGATATGGTGGGTATGATGTGGGTATGGTAGGTATGGTGTAGATATGGTGGGTATGGTGTGGGTATGATGTGGGTATGGTAGGTATGGTGGGTATTAAAGATTCGGTCCAAGACAAAGGTAATGCTTTATTTACTTGTGCTTAAATCTAAATTTGATCATTTCAAATGCGACCAGTTTTTAATTAATAAATTGTACTTCTCGGAAATTGCTATGAGACATCGTTTACTTTGCCATACAAAACTGGGTCACATTAACACCAGGCGCAAGCCGCCAGACCTATACATATATATATCTCGGTATGTACATATATACATACATATCTATATATATATATATATAAATGCGTATTTTACGCACTTAACCGGTGGCATATTGTGCAATACGCACACATATGTTTGATTTTTTTTTTTTTTTTTTTTTTTTTTTTTTATCTAATAGTCTGACTTGTGGAATTTCGTCTTGTCTGTCTTTCGTATAGCAAAACGAATTGTGATGCTTTAGATTTAACCACGCGTTTCATGAGAGTGCATTATATTTTTGCTTGCATGTATTTAATGCATTTTTTTTTGCTGGTTTCAAAGAATTTAAATGATTTTACAGATCACCAATTAGGAAATGAACGGCTCATTAGAACTTTTCGTGAAAACATTTATAATTAATTTAAAAGCTATTCACTTCAATGCTACTTCACTATGGCTATAGGAGTTACATTCACTTGTAATGCTTGAATATGATAAATTTTCTAAAAATTATTGTTGAAATAATCTTGATTACCACATTTGGTATCAATATCCGCTCTAGGTTTTACGTCAAGAGTCCTAAGTGTTTGTAATGAAGACAAAAAATAATATAGAGAAAAAATTATCCTCAATACAGTCTTCGATATATTTTTTTGAGCGATGTTTCACAATGTTTATAGGGAAAATTTTCTTGGTCCCACCACCGAAGGTGAGGGTTTTTGTCATTTGGTTTGCAACTCCCATAAGGGAACTTAGGAAACTCCACAAAGTATAGATATTCTCGATAAACATCAAATTTAGAATCGATTTAAGCATGTCTGTCCGTCTGTCCGTTTGTGATAAACATTCTACTGGACGCAAAAATGAAGATATCGGCTTCAAATTTGCCCGAAAAATTGGAAGTTCTTGCACGTAGGTTGGTATTGAAAATAGGCCAAATCGATCAAAGGACACGGTATAACGTAGACTGAGAACATCTCTGTTTTCGGAAGCAAGAAAAAATTGGATATTTTGGTTATTACTAAATCAGATAGAATTATAAAAATTTCTACAAATATTGCGCTGGCTGCAACATAGTATCTGTACAAAAATAAAAAGGATCGACCACGCTCACTCGATTAGAATAGAAAATTGAAATTTAATTTTTTTGTGAAAATGGTTGATACCATTAAGAAAAATGCTACTGGGAACCACATAAAATGTATATATTCTTGATCAATATGAAATTCGTGATCCACCTAGACCTAGATCTCTCTATCCGTTTATCCATTTGTCTGTCTGTTTATCTGTGTAATGCCTGTGGCAAATACATTCTCCTGGCTGTAAAAATGAAGGCTTTAAATTTGAAAGAAACATTGGAAGTTCCTTCGCATACTTTGCAATTGAAAATTGTCCAAATCGATCACAGTCCACGCCTACAGCATAAGCTGAAAGCACAGCACGTCTGGTTTTCTGACTGTTTCGTTCTGGCTGTCTTCCATAGTATTCCATGGCTGGTCGTGTTCCACGTTATTCCATAAAAAAAAAGACAAAAATCTGCCACGCCCATCTATTAAAATTGAGTTTTTTCTCCTTTTTTTTAAAGATAGAGGTGGTGGATATAAAAGATTCGGCTCTGCCGAATATAATTTTCTTACTTATGGCTTGTTGTCTTTGTCATGCCTTTTACCACCGGAGAATTTTTTTCAAATTTAGCCAGAGAAAATAAGCCCAGAGTGAATAGAAAGCTTAAGAAAGTAATTCGAATCTTAATAATCGTAATGACATACGGAAAACAAGTAGAAGAAGATTAGGGCTTCAAAGAAGACTTTCATTGCATATGCATTGGAAAACTTTTGTTTTCAAAAGATGAGATTCAGAAGACCTTCAAAGAATCGTTGGCTTTAATGATTAAGCTGATGTTTCAGAATAATTCAGAATATATTACGTTCCAATATTTAAAAAATTTCTTAATCATTCTTCTTAGAATATTAGGGTTCTGTACGATAATCTGAATCGTGATGCATGGAAACTAGGATTTGTTAGCTTTTCTTTTGCTAAGTAACTTCTCCTCTTGGAGGGGCACTTCCGAATGATATTGCCGTGTTTCGCGGGAATTTTGACATGTTTGTTGCAAAATCATTAAATCATTTTACGAAGGAATTTCATAGAATGAAACTGTTAATCTATTTAACAATTGAGATCGGGAGCCACCTTTCTGTTAGGTTTCTCGACACCTGAAAGTCTAGAGCTTCCTCTTCATTAAGAACACTTTTTATTTAAGAAATGCTTTCGAATGCCGAATTATTATTCGTTAGAATTTAGAATGTTTTCTATAAAATTTTTTCAATCTAACACTTAAAGCCCTAGTTCTCTCCGTCTATTTCCTCTACCGACTTTTTCTTCAGTATTAGTTTTAATGATTAAATCAACTCATGGGCCAAAATATTACTAATGGGAAGTTTTTTATTCGTTTGCCTTAAAATTCTTTAATTTTGACACTTCGTGCTTCTGCCACCATTTTGTAATCCTCTCTTTTGAGATCCTCTCCTCCATAAATATAATTTATATATAATATATGGGAGACTAAGTTCCAAGGCTAAGTAAGAAAGAACCATTTCTTCTTCAAATTCTACTTTATTTATAAATATTGCTTCCAATCATTCAACAGCCAGTCGAACGCTTCTCTAGCACTTTGATGCCTTTGCCAAGCTCCTCATAATTAGTTTTTACCGTAATCTCATAATTTGGTTCAAAACCTTTTCTTTGGATTAAGTACCTTTCTAAGATTTGCAAACAAATAATAGTAGCTAGAGAACACGTTCAGTCGGTTTTTGTAATGTAACCATCTTCTTAGGCCGTCCACAATCTTCAGTGTCATTGGAGTCCATATTATTACCCTTAAATTCAATAAATCGAATCGACGAATTGAAATGACATTTCAACAGAAATGCTACTTGAAGTACTTTCTTAGAAGAGTACATATATTTTTGTTAGAGACAAAAGCTATGTGTTAGTATGTCATAAAGTCTCTATGACATTGTGGCTTTAAAAGATGCATTCGTGAACTGCGACTTACGACTCACGAATCGAAACAAAATTTTATTTACAAATTGTTTTTCCACAGAGAACTTTTTACTTAAGCTTACTTGAGCATAATCGAGAAATGGCAGACACTTAGGTTATATTACTTCACTGATTTGATGACAACGCTTTAAAAGATGCATTCGTGAACTGTAATTTAACTCACGAGTCGAGGCAAAATTCTATTTAGAAATTGATTGAAATTAGTTCTAATGTAGGCCGTCTAAGGGACTTGATAATGTGCGTAAGTCAACGGAAGAAGTTAAAGTAAATGTCAAGACATAACCTCAAAAAAAAAAAAAGATGTTACAAAAAATATTAAGACATAGCATCCGTAAGCTGCGACTTAGGTCACAAATCGAAACGAAATTTCATTTAAAAATTAATTGATTACTTAAGCAATATCAAGGAATGTCAGACTCTTACGTTATATTAGTTTGGGGAAAAAGAAATCCATTATTTTCCAATTCGAAATGTTAAATAAAGTCCTGAAGTTCATATAAGATTGGATGGATTTCTTTTTGTTTGGGGAAAAAGAAATCCATTATTTTCCAATTCGAAATGTTAAATAAAGTCCTGAAGTTCATATAAGATTGGATGGATTTCTTTTTCCCCAAACTAATGTCACTTAGATCCCTACAAATAATATTTTAAACCTGCGGTGTCAAATGTGAGATAAGTTGCGATATAAAATTCGCTTTAAAGCGAAT
>KK351340.1:171115-181710 GCA_000671755.1 Glossina brevipalpis | reverse complement strand
CAATGCAATGCAATGGAATGCAATGCAGTGCAATGCAATGGAATGCAATGCAGTGCAATGCAATGGAATGCAATGCAGTGCAATGCAGTGCAATGCAGTAATTGAAGATTCTTCAGTATTGCACTTTCCGTCGCTTATTCTGCTCTATTATAGCCAACACTGAAGTATGAGTGTATTTCCTTTGGCGAAGGGTTTTCAACATGTAGAAGTAAGCTTTTTGTGTCAAATTTTAAATAGATTTTCCCAAGTCCGTCCGTCCGTCTCCTCGCTTACCTATTTGAACCTTAGTATATATACTTGCGAAAGGTCTCCAACTCTTAGAAGTAAGTTTTTCTTTGGTATTAAAATCTGAATCAATTTTCCCATTTTCGTCCGTCCGTCCGTCTATCTGCTGTCTATGCGTTTATCTACTTTGACCAAAGCATATATTTTGTCAAACTGATCCCAATACGTAGAAGTAAGTTGTTGGTATCAAATTCTAAATCAATTTTCCCATGTCCGTCCGTCCATCTCTCGGCTATCTATGCGTTTACCTATTTTTAATAAAGTATATATTTTATCAAAAAGCTTCCAACACGTAGAAGGAAGCTGTTAGTATCAAAATTCTTAATCGGTCTTACCATGTCAGTCCGTCTGTCTACCTGGTATCAGTCTCATTACCTATCAAAGTACAAAATAAAATCTGAAGTTGTTGCCAAGAAATGTATACTGAACACAAGCTAAACCGACCACGGATTCCTCCTGCAGTACAGCTTAAATGAAAAATACCTCGACTTTCAAAAGCCAGAAAAAACAAAATCGGTTTTTTGCTGCTCACTTTACTTGCAAACAGAGACAACAACATGTAACAATTTTTTATAGGTTGATCTATACATTATCCAAAGAAAAATAGAAAACATCGGCCATGCAGACATGTAATAGTTTTAAGCTTATTTTTTTCAGTTTTTCCTTTTATTACAGAAGTTTCATTCACAGACCAATATAATTAATTACGCCCTGTACTATGCCATACGTAGAATATTGTGTATTAACTTTGCCTACCCGTATGTTAAAGTATTAAAGATAGACCAACTTTTTATCATTAGCGATCGATTTAAGCTTGTCTGTCCGTCTGTCTTTTCCTCTAATGTTTGAAGTTCAATCTACAAAGTCATAATTTTTGAGAAGTTTTGTGTAAATATTTTACACAATGACATCTTTTGTTACAAATAAAAACCCCATTGAAAAGAAGATTGCATCAGACCACGTAACGCGATCTATTCTCGAGCAAACAGTTCTACAAAAAAAAAATATCAATTTTTAAAACTTTCTTGGACATATGTTAAATTGATGTAAAACATTTAGATTAGAGGGGGATCAATTTTTTGAACTCCCTAACATACAGCGACCGTTCATAGGAAAACTTAAGCTTCAATATCGCACAAAAAAAATTGTACATATTTTCTCCTTAAAAAAGGCGATGAAAAATTATAAATTATTCTGCTCCTCCGAGCTTTATATTTATTTTCAATTTATAGTCGATTGCCTGACATTTTAATAGAGACAAGAAAATTTACCCAATTCAATGGTAATCTTTATTTTGCTTAATAATATTACCGCACAAAAAAAGGTCAGATGATTTCAAATCAATAGTTTCACTATTTCCCGATTTATATTCTTTTTCAATGCCTCTCTTTTAGATGTTTAAGTTTAAATGCTGAAAAAAAATGTTGAAAAATGTTTGACATGAAATTCTAAATAATGCAAGGCATACTTAGATTCTAATGCTGACGTGTACATAAAAAGTTTTAAACAGGTGTGCCCCGTGCCTGCTTTGCAAAACAATATGTTATTTTATTAGCACAGAGGAGTTTGCATTTATGCCTTTTAGCTATTTTCGGTTTTTTTTTTGCTTTTTTTTTTCGAAAACAAGAAAAATAAATAATCTTTTCTTTTTCTTCTTCTTCTTCTTGTTTTTTCAATTTAAAGACATTTTACTTTACATTTTAAGTTTAAAGTCATTGAAAACAAAAAAAGTAAAACTTTTCAAATAATTCAGTTCACCTTCGGCATTAGCAAGCAATTTCTACGAAGAGTTATTCTTGAGTAGAAAAAACGAAACTATAGAACATAACCTTAAAATAATATTTTATCTTAATTGTTAATGAAAAAAAATGTTCAGAGAAATAGTATTTAAAAGAAACTCTTTTTTTTTTTTTTTGTTGATAATTCTGCCTTTTCCGCGGTACTTTATTAATGAACATCAAAAGCTTTTAAAAGTTTAATTAATTAAAGTTAAAAAAAATTGTATTTAAATAATAAAAAAAAAAAAAAAAATATTCTTTCAAAGATTATATAGAAAATTATATTCATAAGTATGGCACACAATCTATTATTCATAAAACTTTTCTCTCTTTTTTCCCCCTATTCTTCTGGTCCTCCTCTTTCACTTTCAATTACTAATGCTGCTGTACTACACATACTAGTACTCTCACTTCAGACAAATCAAAATGAAAAAACAACGCTTGTAAATGCTTGGGCGCATTTTATAAACCAAAAATTACGAATTAAGAATTTTCTCGTTTTTTTTTTTTTTTTTTTTTTTCTACAATTAACGCGAATTTTTCGTGGAAGTAATTTAAATGCAAATTAAGCTAATAAATGAAACCGAAATTAAATATTAAACAAACATAAGTACAGCAAAAAGGAACTATTTCTTCTAGCTGTTGGAAGGATGCTCTCTTAGCTTTATAAAATAATGATAGAGCACGAGAAAAAACCAGTCAGAGAAATTAAATTAAAAATTGAAATGACTTCTGGAAGAATAAAATAAACAGAGACAAGAAGAAAACTTACCCAATTTTCAATGTGTAATCATCTTGTATATTTCACTTAACTATTATTGATTGATAGTATAGTTAATACCGCACAAAAAAAGTTCACTTTTGAAAGAAAAAAAAAAATTTTTTTTTTTTTTTTTTTTTTTTTGTATTTCACTATTTCACTTTTTTTTATATTTTTTATTACGATGTTTCTCTTTTAAACGTTCAGTTTTAAATGTTGAAAAATGTTTGATTCAACGGAATTTATTTGACTTGAAACGCTAAGTAATGCAACGCATAGTTAGATTCTGTACTGTATATAAGAAATTTTAAACAGGTATGCCTGCAATACAGTAGATTATCAGCATAGAGTTTTCGTTTATCCCTTTTAGGTTTTTTTTTTTTTCGTTTTTATTTTGAATAATCTGTTCTTCTTCTTCTTCTTCTTGTTTTTTTTATGTTTAATTCTTTAACTTTTGTAGAATAGTTTTAGGGGCTTTTTTATTAATGATTATATTGCTCTTCTCTGCCTTTCCCTTTCTCTCTCTCTCTCTCTCTCTCTCTCTCTCTCTATTGGCGTTACTTTCGTTTTGTAACGGAAGTTAACTGAAAGTTTTTTTTTTTTTTTTTTTTTGTTTTTTTAGTTTTCTTTCTTATTTCACTTTATGATTTTCGTTGTTTCGTCGTTTTGTGACTTTCTCTTTTTTTTTTGAGTAGGTTGNATCGTTTAATTATTTAATTGTTTAGTTATTGAATTATCTAATTATTTAATCATTTAATTATTTATTTATTATTATAGCTCAATTACTAAATATTTAATTATTCATTTTTTTAATAATTTCATTATTCAATAGTTGAATTACTTAAGTATTTAGATATTTAATTAATTAATTGTTTAACTATTTAATTATTTTATTATTTAATTATTAGTTATTCAATTATCCACTTATTTTTAAATAAGTAATTATTTAATTATTCAATTATTCAATTACTTAATTACTTAGTTATTTAGTTATTTAATTATTTAATTACTTATTTATCTAATTATTTAAGTATTTAATTATTTCATTATTCAATTATTGAATTGATTAATTATTTAGTTATTTCACTATTTAGTTACTTATTTATTTAATTATTTAAGTATTTAATTATTAAATTATTTAATTATTTTATTACTTAATTATTTAATTATTTAAATATTTGGTTATTCAACTACTTAATTATTTTATTGTTTAGTTATTTATTATTATCTAATTATTTGATCATTTAATTATTTAATTACTTAATTATTTAAATATTTAATTATTTAACCATTTAGTTATTTAATTGAATTTATTAATTATTTAATTAAACCATCATTCAATTATTTAATTATTTAAGTATTGAATTATTTAATCATTTAATTATTTATTCTTATCATTAAATTTTTAAATTCTAAAATAAATTTATACTTCATTCTAATAATATGCTTAATATGAGGTTAATATTCCAATTATTTGCTACTCATACATTACTAAATATAAGTGTAAAGCATAAGCATAATCATCATCAGATATTCTTTATAATATTTACTAAATAGTTTAATTAAAAACTATGGAACCCCCTTGAAAATCAATCGATAATAAATTCATAAGCACAACGAACAATGTGTCGTAATTACTTTCAATAAATTGTAATAATACTGCTCTTCTGTTCAAATTCAATTTCCAATTGGGTTGATTTCATTTTATTAGCAAAAGTATAGAAAGAAGAGTTCATTGATTAATGTTATTGAAAATGCTATTAAATTAAAATTCAATCAAATAAACACTAACAGGTGCATACAAAACGTACGCATATGATGCATTATTAGTTGTCTGACTCTGCTATTATTATTATATTATTGTTCTTGTTCTTGTTCTTGTTGCTGTTGCTGTTGCTGTTGCTGTTGCTGTTGCTATTACTGTATTGATAAAGTTCATTTAAACTAATGAAATGAATTGGGGGAGATAACGTTCGCATTGCTTGACAAATAGTTGGATAAATATAATGATGCACATACGATACACGTAGAGACAGACACACACACACACACACACACACACAGATGAAGAGATGTGTGCACACAGTTATAGGTGAAAATGAACAACAATCACAACAGTCGCTTGAAGCTCAAAGGGAAGAGAATAGTTAAGCAAAACACCAAACACACAGTAGTCGTACACAATTAGTAATTATAACGGTCCACTTTTTAGATGTATGCATGCATCTATGTGTGCATGTATACAAAATGAATGTCTCTTCATAAATAATAGACCGGCTTTTATAAGCGTATTTATGCAAACGCATAAACAAACAAACAAACGTATTGTCAACGATAGATTCAGACTCACAGTGTAATGCACACAGTGTCACACACACACAGTGTAACACACACAGTGCAACACNCGGTCTGTCTGGCTGGGCTTATTATTAAATTGTGTAAATGTGTGTGCACTCAACGGAAATGATGTTTTTTGTTTGATTAAACAAAACAAAAAAAAAAAAAGAAAAAAAAAAACGTAAAAATTCTCTATATAAAAGAAATATTCCTAAAAGGGAGTAAAATGATAAAACCTTTTCGCTCTTTTTTTTTTTTTTTGGTGTTTTAAATTTACTGCCTAGTTATAGGCAACAAAAAATTTAACCAAAAAAATATTTGCAACGAATAGTGAGATAAGTAGTATTCGTTGCTATTAATAATAAAGAGCTTTTCATTACATTTAGCAATAAAAATATGGTTTGACCTAAAAGCTAAAAAAATGAAAAATGATTTAAGTCAATTTTGAAAAATAAAAAAAAAATTCAAAATAATTTAAAGTAACTCGTTATTAATATAATTAAAATATGAAAACTAATCGATTTGTTCTTTCGCATGAAACATATAAAAATATTTCATGAGAAATCTCATTAAAAAGGTCTGTGGACTACATAGGTTCCTCATTTTTTTTTTTTTTTTTTTTACACCTAGTTAAGCATAATATGTATAATAGTCTTAGTTAGTAGCGTTAGGTTAAATTTAACTGTAGGAGACATCATTGGCACCTGACCTGACCTGACAGATTCGAAGTTATCTTCGAATAAAAATTGAATCGATCGCCAAGATCGATCTGAGACGAATCGAAGTTTCCATTGAAAAAGAAGGAGATCGTTTCGGGCACTTTTGATAGCGACATTGATCGAGTATCAACTGGTTAATTTATTAAGTGAATAAATTTAAGGAATGTTTTCGTTTAATAAGAGACTAAACTAATCGTGGGGCCCATAAAAGCGGAAGGGGACGTAGGGGTAGGCTTTTTTGCCAACTCACACGGTGGTGGTTCCAGGAACAGATACATATCTTGCGAAAGAACCTATGGAATGTCAGGAAGCTTATCCTGGTCGTAGAGTTCGTTCCGTTATATGTAATATTCTAAGTTAGACTTACTCCTCTTTCTTTTCTCTCTTCGCCCTTTTTTTTCTTAATTTTTATATACTTCTTTTTTTTGTAATATAATAATAATTTGTAACATAAATATTATCCATTAGGTAGGTAGCGTGTACAGTTCAGTGTTAAATGGTTTTAATTCATTTTTATTCTACAAAGATATATTTCTCTAATCTTAGGATATTTGTTTAGTGAAGCAAAACAGTCTCGAAATATCGGTTGCATTTACTACGTGAGACAATACAAGAAAAATCCTTCTTTAAAATGTTGTGTAGTTAAAGGGAAAGAGTTCAACATTATACGTAGTATAGTACTTTTTACCGATCTCTCATACGTAGAGAATCAGACGGAAGGCTTAAGAATAAATGGTGGGAGCACAAAAATCATCAGTTCGTTGTAAGAGGAATTTAAGTTCGTTCTCCAGTAGTTATCTTATGCATGATAGTGTAGTACTTAGGTAGGTAGGGAACGCTATCACATTCAAAGCCAACCTGGCTTATTATTGATAGAGATTATAAAATCCTATAGCAACAGAATGTTTAGAACATTGAATAATTCATTTCGATTCGATGTGTAAAAGAGAAGCTATGAAAAGGACAAGGAGAGAAAAGAAAGTTAAGACATTGACGATAATACATTGTAATATCTGAATGACCGTTTGACTGAGATTAAGATCGAACTCATTTTATTTAAGAAGACAGAGATAGTCGTAGAGATTTTAATAATTTGTTTGTGAAAAGGAAATGACGGTAGAGATCGTAGGCTTGTAGCAAAGCTATATAGATCAATAGTAATTATAAGTAAGCACGGCTAGGCAATAAGATTATGTATGTAGAATAAGGTCGGTATGTAGAATAAGAGGACCAGGTAGAATAAGGTCAGTATGTAGAATAAGACAATCAGGTAGAAAAAGGTCAGTATGAAGAATAAGGTAAGTGGGAATAAGATAAGTATATAGAGTAAGGTAAGTAGAATAAGGTAAGTAGAGTAAGATAAGTAGATTAAGGTAAGCATGTAGATTAAGATAAGTATGTAGATTAAGATAAGTACGTAGAATAAGATAAGTAAGTAGAATAAGATATGTATGTAGAATAAGGTCAGTATGTAGAAAAAAGTATGTAAGTAGGAGTTAAGTAAATAGAATGAGATATTAAGTAGAATAAGTAAGCAGAATAAGGTAAGTAGAATAAGATACGTAAGTAGTATAAGATAAGTAAGTAGAATAAGATAAGCAAGTAGAATAACCGAAGTACGTAAAATACGCTAAGTAAAGTAAAGCAAGCAAGTAGAATAAGATAAGTAAGTACGATAAGATAATTACGTAGAATAAGGTCTATAAGTAGATTAAGGTCAGTAACTAAAATAAGGTAAACTATACTACAAAATTGCAAGTGGGATTATAACACACGCCCTGATAAACGACGTAATCTGAATTAATATATAATTAGAAGTTACTTAAAAATACTGAACCTCGTTTAAATATATAGTTTATTTTGGTATAAAATAAATGATATTGTGTATAAAGTTGATATTCGATTAAATATTATCAATAACCTTTAGGTGAATTAATCAAATAAAGTAACCATTTACTTCATAGAAAGGAGTTAGTTGGAAAGAAGATTAGTAATCACCAACACCTTGGTCAGAACGGATGAGCTTAAGTACGGCAATAACAACTGTTGTTTATCATAGATTTCTGATAGATCTTGAATAACTCAAAGAATGTAGATGAGTTTTTGATATTTTAACTAAACATTGAATGATACTTTTAAGAACGTGTTGGACGAAAAGGGAGACATGGTTTATAAAAAGCACGCTTTAAAGTTATCATGCCTTCATCATGGAAATTTACATGAAGTTTAAGAAATTCGATATTTTACCTGAGTTAGCAGGTACAGATTTAATTTATATAAATCGTATAATATAAGACAAGTTATTGCACACATATAGATTGCTTGTATATAATACAACATTTAATTTGTCATCCAAAACAATCGAAAGACTAATATGGTATCAACAAAGTTAACAACGTTATTATCAATTTATACGTTACGAATTCCAACTTTTTCTCTTCATTAGACTGTAAGACTGTTTTCTATATGATTTTTATCAAGAGATGTCATTTCATTTCAAATCAATCATACAAGAGAGTTATAGGTTTACGAGCTATGCAAGACAACGTTAGAGTCATTCTGCCAAATACAAAGACCCCAAAATAGATCTCAGTCAATATTGTTTGGTAAAGCTTTCATTTAATGCTCTGGTTAAACCAGATGAAAGTATCGTGCAATTATATCCTCAGCACTAAAATGACTTCAAACTATTACTTGTTGTGATTATAATGATTGTTCCACGAGTTCTCTCAAGTTCGGGTTCGTAGTTTCGGTTGCTTTACAACGTTGTTTATTTCCATATCTTGTGATATATAAAAAGGAGAATAATTTTGTTTAATTTTTAAATTATAATCTTCTTCATGAATTTACAGCATCCATAAGCATAGCAAATAATGTATAGTAAATGAAAAAATGAAAAAATGAAAATAAAAACTTTCCACCTTTTACATGTCAAACGTCATCCACAATGACAGTTAAATGTTGACAAGACAAAAATGGCGCGAATTTTAAAATGATAGTTTTTGTTTCGTTGAAATACCCCGAACTTGTGTTTCCTGCCGACTTAAATATGTGTATGTTTTTTCGACACTCACTAAAGCAAATAATACTGACTTGTAATAGCATACCAGTGGCATGGTAACGATAACAATAGTAGTAGAAGTTATGTTAGCAGTTCTAAGCAAAGTTTCGATTTCCGAAATTTCGTCACAATATAATTTCTATTTTGTATTGAAATCAAACAAAATCAACAGCGCATCTACAGGTATTGTCTTTTATATATAAAAATTACCTTAGAGATCGAGTTACATTTTTTTTTTTTTTTTTTTTGGAATATTTTCCTATCAAATCCAAAGAGGAGCTTGCCATTATACCCCTGGTTGAGCTTGAAGTTAATCTTAATCATAATTCCTAAATTTACTAAGAATGTTCAGCAGTGCAGTCTTCTAGATTTATGTGTGCATTTCGTTAATTCTTGTGAAAGATAAATAATTAAATTTTAATTTTAAATCACAGAACATTATGCCCCCAAAATGAAACGGTTCAGGTTAATAAAATTGAGATTAAACGATAATAATATAAGAATCAATATTTTTCCTTAAATTCCAAAGAGAACTTAGTGAAGGCTGGCAATACATACGATTTATGCGAAAATATCTTCTCTGTAAACACAGAGTTTAGAAATATCAGTTCAATTAGTCCAATAAATAATAACTAAATTATTCAATCAATTATATACAGAAAGTACGTTAAGAAGGGGGTAAGTGGCAACAGACTTCTTATTGAATTCAATATTATTTTTAAGAAATAAAAAAAAAAGAAACTAAATAAAGTGATAAAATTTATTAAATTAAATTCAAACAAAAAACGTCTTCGTTGTAAGATAAGTAACTAGAAATTTAAGGCTCCTTTGAAGTTAGATGAGAGTTATTACTTTCCCATAGATACCCCAAAACCATTAATTAGTTTATACATTTTATACATTGGCCAATTTTGGCTAACTAAGCAGAGAATAATGACGTTACGTACGGTAAATGTAGAGGAAGTTTCTCTAAACCAAAATAAAATTCCGAGATATTTTTGTTTAATACTTTTATCAGTATTTGCAACATAAGAAATGTTTGATTTGCAACTCTAATAATATTAATCTCAAATGCCAGCTCTATATTGGCCAATATACTTCATATTTTGACAGAAGAAATTTTGATTTTAAAAATTCATTCCATACTCTCATAAGCACTCATAAGCAAATAATGAAATGGACTGGTTTCGTTAGAAGCAATAGCACTTCAAAAGTTCAACTTGTTATTGTCAGTAGTAGCCTTAAGACTTTGTAAATAAACTTAATATGTTTTCTGTTTCATATGAAGTCAACTATTTTTTGGTAATATTAACTTATCATAGTTGAAAATGTTACTGATTAAGAATCTTCAATTAAAACCAGAAAAAAATTTAGTTTTAAAAATTCTTTTCCAAAGTTAGAATTTTCAAATTATATTTATATCGTAACATTATTTTTTATAATATTTTTATAATATTTTTATAATATTTTTATCCCTAAAAATATATTATTTTCCTAATAACACACGTAATAAGATTTTATACTTAAGTCTAAAAGTATACTTTGATTTATGCAGCACACAAAAGTATGCTTTAGTTTTTACAACATATAAAAGTATGCTTTAGTTTTTACAACATATAAAAGTATGCTTTAGTTTTTACAACATATAAAAGTAT
>KK351340.1:138998-154031 GCA_000671755.1 Glossina brevipalpis | reverse complement strand
CCTTCCGATTAATACTAATGGCAATCGATTATTTAGTAGATAGCTGGTGTGGGGTTTCTATTCTTATAACGCGATATCCAAAAAGTCCATGCCAAAGGGCCAGTTGTCTTTCCCTTAAAAAATCCATATTTTATGTAAAATTGGTGTGAAATAATAGCGGGAGGTAGGCAGACAGCCATTACTCCTTCTGATTATCATTGATGGAAATCTATTACTTATCATCTAGTTGAGTAGGGATTCCATTCTTATAACGCGATATCCAAAAAGTCCGTGCCAAAGAGCCAGTTGTCTTTCCCTTACAAAATTCATATTTTACCTAAAACCGGAAGGAAATAGCAGCCAGAGATGGACATTCAGGCATTACTCCTTTCTGATTAACACTAATGACAATCGCTTACTTATCGTCTGGCTGAGTGGGACTTTGATTTTTATAACGATATTCAAAAAGTCCGTGCCAAAGGGACAGTTGTCTCTCCTTTACAAAATTCATATTTTATCTAAAAGTGGAAGGAAATAGTAGCCAGAGATAGACAGGCAGCCATTACTCTTTCTGATTAACACTACTGGCAATCGATTACTAATTAGATAGCCGGAATGGGGCTTCCATTCTTATAACGCGGTATCCAAAAAGTCCGTGCCAAAGAGCCAGTTGTCTTTCCCTTAAAAAATTCATGTTTTCTGTAAAAGTGGAATGTGGGAATAGTGGGAGGTAGGCAGACAACCATTACTCCTTCTGATTATCACTGATGGTAATCTATTACTTATCATCTGGTTGAGTAGGGATTCCATTCTTATAGCGACACCCAGAAAGTTCGTGCCAAAGAGCCAGTTGTCCTTCCCCTTAAAAAATTCATATTTGATCTAATATTGGAGTAAGAAAAAAGCAGCCAGAGATGGACAAAACTTTGATTACCCTGTTTATCCATATCTCTTTTTAAATAAGTACATTTTTGACTCGAAAAAAGACGTTCATCTACTTTATTTGATTAAGATGCTCGACTAAGATTAAGCTAGATCGTAAGACAAAGCATTGAGACTATCTCAACCGAAATAAGTGACGTGCGTCTGAGTTCTGATATGGTAGTCCTACCAACAAGCTTTACACAAAAGACGAGATTTCCTTTCGTTTCTTTCCTCTTCCATGAGACCCGAAGTTTTGCGAATCGAGCAAGTGAATCAAGCCCTGTCAAGTGAATTAAAGTCCAAGTTACAAGAAACAAAAAGTCTCAGTTATAATAGTCAAAGTTTCAAGAAACAATGTTAAGGTTACAAAAAAATTATAAAATTAAAAGAATAAAAGTTAAATTCAAAAACATCGAAGTCGAATCCGAAATTACAAAGTCAGGTTCAAAGTTCGGGTTGAAATGCTGAAAGTGAATAATACTAAGTGAATAAATGATGTAATTATCCTTCTGTTTTAAAACCAAATATTTTTGGGTAAATCTTAATTCGTCTAGCTACACCAAATCAATCTCGAGAAAATAAATTCTCTTATATACGAATTGATGAACATTTCCCCGATCCAAAAAAAAAAAACTTCACAATAATATAACTAAATGTCTTTTGAATTTCCATANCGCTTAAAAGTAGGCAAAGAAACACATTTGTAGTATGTCTCTTAAAGTCGGCAACGAATTTTTTTTTTTTTTTTTTTCATTAAAATCAATCAAAAGCTTATTCGAATAAATTAACTGAGATGTAACCTTAACGCTTCACTAAGCACATAAGAGCTTAATAAAGTAATTGCATACATATGTTTACATATGAAGAATAAATCGTCCTTGAACAATTCGCAGGTGAGCCTTCAAAATCAAAAAATAAAAAATAAATAAATAAGTAAATAAAAAATGTATAAAAAAAAAACAAAAAACAGAAATGTTTTATACGCTTTTTGCCATTTTTTAATATGTTATGTAAATGTACTTATGTGTTCATAAAGAGACTTCTTTCTTATCACTGTTGCCTGCTATCAGATATATTTTGCATTTATTTAACTTTATCCCATACCCGCTTTAGATGTTATCATCAAAAGCGCGTGCCATACATGAACGCACGCATACTGTTATTACCGGTCTTGATGTCATCACATGCTTTTGTTCATTTCTGTTTTGTCTTTTTTTTTTTTTTTTTTTTTTTTTGTAATGTTGCAACAGCCATTAATGGCAGCATTTGTTCATCAGTCATCCATTCATTCATTCATGTGTTAGTGTTTTTGTTACTGTGTTGTTACTCTGTTGTTGTTCACTACGATTGAGTGTCTTCATTCAATCATGCACTTTGTGATTGTTGTTGTTGTTATTGTTATTGTTGTTGTTGTTATTAATATTTACATACACATGTTATGCTTGCTGTGCCATCATCATCATCATCTACTGAATGAATGCATTTGTTTATGAATGACACATTGAAATTTTCATGTGCTTTATATGCTGCATTTTAGTTTAAATACAAGCGAGCCCACGCACACCTGTGTATACAAAAAAAAAATGTACTTTAAATTATTTCGTTTGTCTGTTGTTTCATTTGGAGGGCACTCTCTCTCTCTCTCTCTCTTACTATATATATAGAGTATGCTGATGAATGACAAAATTTTGTAAAAGAAAATAATCAAAAAAAAAAAATGGAAATAAATAAATAAATAAACAAAAAGCATAAAAATTGTAATAAAATGGAATAAAAAAAAAAGATTACATTTGATGTGTTTGTCACACGTGTTCAAACGATATGCCGCCCTATCGAATATTTAATGTTTTGTATAATTGTTTGATAAAAAAAAAAAAAAAAAAAAAATTAATTTTCAATTCGAATTTAAATTAATTTTAACTACAAATTAAACTAACTTTCATATGAAAACTATAAGTTTTTGTTTTTTTTTGTTCCTCTGATTAAAGGAAANCAGGTAGGCAAACTATATACGTGTCGGAGGGTGAATTTAGTTTACTCACTACCTGTGAAGAAAAAAAAAGAAAAATGGAACGATTCTTGTTAATTGTTAGTTTATCATGAATCGTTTGAAATCAGTTAAGCTGACGTTAAATTTTTACTGAGGATCTAAGTTGGAACTCATTTTGGTCCCACACTTTAGAAATAAGTTTTATAGTACGTGTTGTAGAGTTAGGATAAGGACACTTAGTTACAACCTTATAAATAAAAACAGAGTTGTCGAGATCTCATTAGCAACTAGAGATTTCGTTTGTTTATGTTGTTAAGCAATACGCTCGCGAAAAATATTAAATCTAGAATCGTGATATATAAAGAGTGAATACAAGAAATAATAAATTCAATTTCAATTCAATGTCATTTATTATCGAAATAAAGAACCAATTCTAAATAAAAATTGTAAAATACTTGAGTCAGTGATAATTTTATCTGTACAGGGTGATTAGATACAGCCAAGGGTTCACCCATGTGATCTTCGGTGAATCGTCATAGGGATTCGCTTATGTAACCCGGTCATGTCATATTTCCTTATGTTACAATGTCCGCGAATTCCCGTCTGTCCATTCGAATGTCTAGTTTCGAACACTACGAACTTTCTTGAGAGAATCTGCGGAAATCGAAAAATCCCGGTAACAGTAGTTTCTAAGACGGTTTTAATAAAACTAGATTGTAGCCGGATAGTTTTTACTCGCTAATGGTGGACTCTAAGATAGTTTCAATACGCAACAGTGGATTATAATAAGGTAGTTCTTAGTCGTTAATGGTGGACTCTAAGACGGTTTCAATAGGCAACCCTAGATTGTAATAGGATCGTTTTTACTCGCTAATGGTGGACTCTAAAACAGTTTCAATAGACAACAGTGGATTGTAATAAGATAGTTCTTAGCCGTTAATGGTGGACTCTAAGACATTTTCAATAGGCAGACAGACAGATTGTAATAAGGTAGTTCTTAGTCGTTAATGGTGTACTCTAAGATGGTTTCAATAGGCAACCCTAGATTGTAATAGGATTGTTTTTACTCGCTAATGGTGGGCTCTAAGGCAGTTTCAATAGACAACAGTGGATTATAATAAGGTAGTTCTTAGTCATTAATGGTGGACTCTAAGCTGGTTTCAATACGCAACAGTGGATTGTAATAGGATCGTTTTTAGTAGCTAATAGTGAATTCTAATACAATCGATTCTGGTAGATAATAACATTGTTGCCGTCTCACGATAATAGCATCGATTATCTATCTCTACATTTCGGGGCAAATTAAAAAAATTTAAAATCTTGGTACGCGTCTTCAACAGCACTGCGCACCATGCCACATGGCCAATGAAAATATCAAATCAAATCGGCCAGAAATTCTATTTGTCTTCAATATATTCCTAAGTGAGGAATAGAGCAGAGCCAAGTTATTATTAAAAAGCATGACAATCAAGTCACCATATCCGTGATTCGACCTCGGATACAATAGACCATAGCGTACCATACCAATATCACTGAATAATATTATGTTCCCAAGCTTTAATTCCAGTATAAAAAATTATTCATAAAGTCCTAAAAATATAAGCATTATCCATGAAAATTTTATGAAACTAATCAAAAATGACATCTCACTAGCAATTTTTATATCCATAAAGTAGTTATAGATTTTTTTTCTAGTAAATATTTTTTGTGTTTTTCAGCACAAAAATTTTGGGTAATGAAAGCTTAGAAAATACTGTAAATTTATTTTTTTATTTTTTATTATATTAAAATAACAGTTTATTCACATGAAATGTGTTTATTCCTTCGAGCATAAAATCTCTAAATAAACAAATAAATAAATTCTGTGCCTACGCATAAAACTTGTTAAGCATCATTAACGAAAGCACATTATTATCTATTGGAAAAACAGCAAATTTGTGAGTTTCACTTTAATCCATAAAATTAAATGTTGTATAACGGTACCAAACACAATAAATAAATAAATAAATAAATAAATAAAATTGAAAATAAAAATATTTTTGAGTTGTAGAGTAATGGATCTGCTCTTTTCCATTAAGCAAAATATGTATTAAACTTTAGTTTAGTTTGCGAACAGTTATAGATATTTTTATAAAAGATTTCCTAAATCGATTTAAACGAAATTTTAACACTATTCTCAATTCACTGCTTTTTTCCTCCGACAACTCTTCCTAGCCATCATCGTGTGTCTGCAAGTGTAGGAGATAAACTCTGGTCTTCTAAAAAAGAAGCAAAAGGGGTAAAAAGGAAGCATAAGTAAGGAGGTACGGAACGATCTAAATACATAACTTTATAATCCTATAATATTTTCGTATTGCCCTTATTCTGGTACCGTTTGCAATTCCAGCTCGTCTTATTTAATTTTTTCTTATCAGCATCATATTTGCGCGTATAGAAGATATACTGTGCAGGATTGATTCTCTACCCAAAAAGTGCTAAAAATAGACAAACTGATGGACGCACGGACGGATATAGGTAACTAGCTTTAGCATATCTACTTCCACGTCCTATTCAATTTGCGAATCTCCTACTGTTTCTTAATCTAAGCATGCATGTATCAGAAATATGATTCTTGGCTGCAGGTACCAGAAACATGATTCCTGGCTGGTCGTTTAAAAAGTTATCAAACCCTGTATCATTAAGGCCCATTCCTTTGTATTAATAAAAACTGAAAGCGTTTTGTTTAAAAATTGGACCAAATACCTGTTTATTTCTTTTCCAATTTTCAGTCAGTTTTGGTGAAAAGTTTCATTTTCAGCAATAATCGCACATGATTTGAATGATCGTAGATAATGTGTAGACAATACGTAGAAAATGCGTGTACAATGTGTAGACAATGTGTATAGAATACGTAGACAATACGTAGAAAATGCGTAGAAAATGCGTGTATAACGTGTAGACAATGTATATAGAATACGTAGACAATACGTAAACAATGCGTACTCAATGCGTAGACAATGTGTCGATAACGTGTAAAACTAAATGCGTTTGGTTTAGAAATTGAAAAAATGAAACTACGGGAACACTACTATTTTAAGAAATAGTTTAAGTAAAAAAGCCTTTTCTTCACTTCGAAAACAAGAAGAAAATAAACATCAACTTATAACAATCATTACACATATGATCAGTTTAGTCCACAAAAATTTACTTAAAGTGAAAACACACTTTTTACACCTGATATCAATTTGTACTCTCTTTACGTAATCAATTATTTCGTCAACATTTCATTAATTGCTCTTATTACCAAACTTTACTGTTAAAGTCTACTATGATACGAAATCAATCCTTGATCTTGATTACATCTGTAACTTTTCTCTCTTAAGCAATAACTAGTAACAAATATTAATTGACTCATATACCCATATCAGTTTATATATATATATTTTTTTTTTTTTTTGTTTTCAATTTTCATTCAGTTTTGGTAAAAAGTTTCAGCAATAATCGCACATTAATTGACTGACCGTTAGCGTTGGTGGTGGGAAAAAAACTTTTATCATAACGATGATTGTATAAGCAATATATATTTGAAAAGAAGTTTAACTTTGAACTGTTAGTGGTTATTTGATTAGGGAACGCAACGTGCTGCAATGCGTTCGCTGTAATGGTCACATTAAAATTCACGTTTACACCAATGATTATATTGTAGTTGTTGAGGTTTTCGAGAGGTAACACGTATGGAAGAAAAAACCACATACATTGTATATATATTTGGATATACATATACNCTTTATTTATTTTAATTTGCTACTGTTTTCACTATTTTAGTTTATATTTTGTTTTTCTCGTTAATGTTGTTTTTGTTTTGAAATTTTTACTGCTAACACTTTTCATATATATATATATGTATATATGCATACACATGACATTCTATTCGAAAATTCTAGTCGATATATTTAAGCATATTTTTAATTCAATATTTAAATGAAATTCAACAAAATTCGAAATTCCATGAAAATTTCATTAATTTCACAATTGCAAAACAAATTTTTGGTGCAGTGAAGCGTTAGAAAGAATTAGAAAATAATTTTGTGATTATAATTGAATGTTAGATATCTCTCTCTCTCTCTCTCTCTCTCTCTCCTTTAATATTTAAAAAATTCCTATTCAAGGATATTTTCACTTATTTTCTGTCTCTACGCTTTTCTTCTCGGTTTTCGGAAAAATTCATGAAATATTTAATTTCTTCTATCATTAATAATGTTTTCTTTAAATATGAGAACTGTGCATGAAATGCTTACAATCCCTAGTATTCTAAACTGAGCTACCAGAATCCATGATTCCATATTCAAGCCCTGGAGCATTTCGCAGGAAACTAATCGTGTTGACATCTGATTTATGTTTATAACTTGCTCCTTCCTCTAAGGGGTTTCTCTTCTAATACCTTATCCGATACTATAACAACCGCTGGCTTTGCAAGTACATTGGACATATTACAGTTAATTCCTTAGGCGATCCCCTACTGTTCGATGGACCCCGTAGCTTTTTAGTCATGCATTGCCGCAATCTTAGTAAGGTTACGATCATCCATTCTAAAGTCCCCGATAACTGCTCATGTAAAGACGCAAGCCAAGTACCCACTGTTACGACTTTATTCACAAACTTTACATTGACATCATTCGCACCTGCCGAATGGCCGTATGTAGATTCCTGATTACGCTCATTATATTCATTGATACCGAGCGATACAGTATCTGATGTTGCAGAATATGCTTAGTAGGAATCTTCTTCGTGACTGCTGGCGACGGACCTTCGGGGAGTTTCGTGGTGGCTCCAAAAGAACGCGGGAACATTAAACATTATCTCATATCATCTAATTGCTAACGTTTTAAAACGAAATGATTTGAAAAAATCATTTCGAAATCACTTTCAGATAAACATACTACAAGTGATTCACCTTTCATTAGTCATAATGTTTTTTGAACAAAATTCTAACGTTTTACTCATTTTGCATCAACAAGAATAGATTGTTTGAGACCAACTTAACCGGATTTCAATAACGATTCGTTAATAGAATTTCAGTGAATCAAAATTTTCAAATTTTTTGTATAATTCATGAGAGACACCAAAGCATCGTAGTTTTTTGTGCATTCAGAGAGAGAGAGCTTTACATAAATGGTTTAAAAGTTTTGATGGTTGCTCACGTTATATGTCGCCGGTTTTCGAAATTTTTTTATCAGCTTTTTCAGTGATTAATGGAACAGAACATGATGCACCTTTAACGTCGAAATTTTCACGAAATGGAAGCGAAAATATTGTCGATATTTTATTGCAGTCGATAAAGCAGGTTAACTAGAAAACTTGAAAACTTTCCCCAAGGCTTGTCGAATGAATTTTTTTTGAAATTTGGCTCATTTTCGTACTAATATAAATTTTTATGAAATGAAGACAAAAAAAATTTAAATCGACATTTCACTTTTGAAAGGGGTATTAGTATAAAATATTTTGATTAGTGTTGCCTAAAAAGTAATGCCAGACCCCGTGACATAGTCTCAATAATTTCTCTATATATGATCTAATTTTTATGACGAACTATCGAAAACTAAAAAATTCGTAGCTATCAAAAGTGGCGTTTTAAGCCGAATACAATTTTTTTCGCAAATGGTTGTTCTTCTTCTTCGTTTTTATTTAACAAATTGTTGTTTTTATCTAAATGCAGTTGTGTTTAAAAGCATTTATTAAAATACCTAAGCACGCACTTATTATTTCAAAGAAGTAAAGCTCTCTTTTACATACACTCGTATATGTATTCACAAATAAAAAGATTACGTTAAAGTGCTTAAAAAAAAAAAGTGCTTAAAAAAAAAAAAAAAAAAAGAAGAAGAAGTATTTCTCTAAATATATATATATATATATGTATATAAACATAAATACTCACTTAAATATTTCACTTATACTTACGTTTCATATGAAACATGAAAACGTAAACGCAAAATAATGGTTTGATGTTTAACATTAACATTTAACAGAAAAGCAAGTAAGCAGCATAT
Source organism: Glossina brevipalpis (assembly GCA_000671755.1). NCBI lineage: Eukaryota > Metazoa > Arthropoda > Insecta > Diptera > Glossinidae > Glossina > Glossina brevipalpis. Next base: position 145,112 of record KK351340.1, on the reverse strand, counting down.
GTTAGAAACGATATGAATATGTATAAATGTATGTATAAATATTCATGTGTGTGTGTGTGTGAGTACCGAAGAGAATGTTTCATGACAGATAACAAGAGATGTGGAATGAATGAATGAATGAAATGCCACAAATGTGTACAGAGCAGGTGTCTGTCATTTGCAAGTTGAAGCATGCATACGTTCAGATGCCGTTATTATTTTACATTATCGCACTCATTGTTGTTTTATCATTACAAAGTGTGCCTACAAGGTTTTGTTTTGGCATTTTTTTCTTTTTTTACTTTTTACTTTTTAATTTTTTTTTTTTTGCAGTAAATTCTTAATGATAGCTCGTAGAAAAATATTTCGAGGAATTTAGAGTGTAAATGGAAATACCAAAAAACAATAACTTTGACGTCGTCGTCGTAAGAATGGGATGAAAATAGCATTAAAAAATTAAATGACACTAAAGCCTTATTTTCATTTTGTCAACGTAAAATAAATATTCTTCGTCAACGTAATTATAACTAAACAAATAATTAAAAAGTTGACTTCATATGAGAACACATATGGTTTTCGAAACTTATGGAGGAACATTAAATTTAAATATTTTATGTTTTTATGTTTTTCTCTTAAAAATCAACTTAAAAAAAGGGTGGTGTTAGGATCGTTTCGAAGAATATTTTTAATAATTTGCATTAATTATGCAAACACAGGTATTTTTTTTTATGCGATGTAACGTATGGAATTTAGTAAAAATATTTTTATAAAATTTTGTTAGAAATATTCTTAAAGATAAAAAAATTCGTAGAAAATTTTAGAAAAATTTATTTGAAACGAGATTTTTATGCGAGAACATGAACTCCGTTTTTTATTACTTGCTTCTCTAGGGTTTCTCTGTTTACCAAATAAAAAGAAAGACGAAAAACACGAAAAGAAATCAAAAGAAAGAAGAAGAAGAAAGAAAGAACGGAAAAGAAAAGTGAAAAACATGAAAGAAAAGCAAAAAGAAAGGGAAAAGAAACGGAAAAGCAAAACGAAAATTAGAAAGGAAGAGAAAAGAATAGGAGGAGGAAAAGAAAGGAATAGAAAAAGAAAGAAAAGAAAGTTCAAAAACAATAAAAGGGAAGGAGGAGAAAAGAAAGAAGGAGAAGAATGACATCAAGAAAAATCAATAAGAAATAGAGAAAGAAAAAAGAAAAACATAAAAGAAATACAAAAAGGAAGTAAAAATAAGGAAAGAAAAATAAAATGGTAAAACAAAAAAGAAGAGAAAAGAATAGAAAGGAAACGAAAAGGGAGTTCAAAAACAATAAAGGGAAGTAGGAGAAGATTAACATGATGAGAAATCAATAAGAAATGGAAAAAGATAAGCGAAAGACATGAAAGAAATATAAAGAGAAAAGAAAAAAGAAGGAACGAAAATGAAAAGTGAAAAACATGAAAAAAGCAAAAAGAAAGGAAAAAGAAAAAAAGAACGGAAAAAGAAAGGGAAAATTAGAAAGGAAGAGAAAAGAAGAGAAAGGAAAAGCAAAGAAAAGGAAGAGAAAGAAAAGACAAGAAAAGAAAGGAAAATTTCAAAAACAATAAAGCGAATGAGGAGAAAAAAAAGTAGAAGAAGAATGACGTCAAGAAAAATCAATAAAATATGGAAAAAATAAGCGAAAATCATGAAAGAAATATAAAAAAGAAGGAACGAAAACGAAAAGCGAAAAACATGAAAAAACGCAGAAAGGAAAGAAAAAGAAAAAACAGGAAAGGAAAAGGAAAATTAGAAAGGAAGAGCAAAAAAGAGGAAGGGAAAGCAAAGAAGAGGAGCGAAAAGAAAAGAATATGAAGGAAAAGAAAAGAAAATTTCAAAAACTGTAAAGGGAAGGAGGACAAAAGAAAGTAGAAGAAGAATGACATCAAGAAAAATCAATAAGAAAAAGAAAAAAGAAGCAAAAAAGAAGGGAAAAAGGCTAAGGAAAAAACTATTTTCAAGAAAATAAGAGAAAAATTAAAAAACAATCGTGAAACATAGCGGAAACAGAAGAAGGAAAAGAGTACAAAATGAACATAAGATAGAACAGAAAATCAAAAGCCTGTTGAGAAAATAATAAGTTTGAGAGAAGAAAAAGAAGAAGGAAAACTGAACAAAGGGCACTACAAAATAGATCTAAAAAGAGAAGAAAAGAAAACGAAAGGACAAAAGAAGAAAAAGAAAAGGAAGAGAACGAAAAAATCAATCTGAGCAAGGTAGAAGAAGGAGAAGAAAGAATAAAGGAAGTAGAAACAAAAAGTAGAAGGAGAAACCAGAATAAAGAGAAACCGGAAGAACTAGACACCGGAAGAAGGAAAACGAGAAGAAGAGAAATAAGAAAATGACTACGGTCCATAATCCTAGACACCGATTGCGGAAGAAAAAAAAGTAAAACAATACAGAATAAGGAAACGAAAACAACGAAGAAGAAGCAAAGAGGAGGAAAAGAAAACAGAGAAAGGAGAAATATAAGAAGAAGAACAAGAACAAGTTACTAACGGTCTAGAATTCCAGATACTTCCAGTATATGTTTCACAAAAGAGCTTTCACTATTTTTGCACAAGTCTTATCGTCTCTGATCGTTGGATTCGTTCAAAAGCCTCGCTTATTTGCTTCTGACCCACATTAACCAAATATCTCTCTCTTATCATCTCTTATCTCTTATCATATATATGCGAACACCGCCACAACATTTCTTCTATAAGAATTTAATACCAGAGAATGCATGTCTCTAAGCCTTGTATGCTAAATGAGTTGTTTAAAAAAAAAAAATAAAAAAAACCGCATTCAAAGCTTATGTAAGCATTAGCAGTTACACATCTTTATTTTTTTTAATACTTGAATTAAGTTATGCTTATATGCTCGCTTCTCATTGTGCGTACATCATTCAACATTGTTCGCACTTTAGAACTTGAATAAATTTACAAGAATTATTGCATGTGTATGGGGTTGCATGCAACTTATTCCTTTAACTGAAATTTATGCGTTATCATGTTTTTTTTTTTTTTTTTTCTATACTTTACTGTTGTTATTCTGACTCTGAACTTGTAAGTGTTCTCCTTTAAAGAATCTTTGCATCTACCTTTTTGTTGAAAGACTCGTAAAAATGCAGCATAGTTTTGAACTTTTGACAACAACACTTCAATAGTTCGTGTCGCTCTTTTATTATTATAACTAAACAAGTAAAAAAATTATATTCGTTTGTACCGAATTTTTTATACCCATCACTTTTATTTTAAGAAAAAAAAATTTAGAAAATGGGCGTGGCATATTTTTTCTATATTTTATAGAAATACTGTTTAACACAGCAGGCCATGGACTACCATGGAAAACAATTAGAGCAAAACAACGAGAAAACTTTCAGCTTATACTGTAGGCGTGACCTACATTGACCCATTTCCAATAGTAACGTACGTGAAAGAACATCCAATATTACTGTCAAATTTGAAGCCGATATCTTAATTTTTGCTGCCAATGGAATGTTTACAATATAGAAGCCGAGAGATAGATAGACAGACGGAGAGACGGATACGTCTAAGTAGATTCTGAATTTCATACTAATCAAGAATATAAATACCTTACGTGGTGTCTTAAGCTTCTTTCTTGATGCTACAAACATTTTGACAAAAAAGTAAATTTCAATATTTTATTATGTCGCGTGGGCGTGGCGATTCTTTCCATTTTTTTCACAGGGGCTACGAGATAGCTAGAGCAATATATGTGGATATTTTCATCGATCTACTTGCTAAATTCAATTTTTTTTTTTGCATTCTAAAACGCAGGTGTTCTTACTCTAGCGTTCTTTGACCGATTTGGCCCATTTGCAATACCAGCCCGCATGCAAGAACTTCCAATCTTTTTGCTAAATTTGTAGCCGATATCTTCATTTTTGCTACCAGAAGAATGTTTACCACAGACGAATAGACGGACAGACGGACATGCTTAAATCGATTTTACATTTAAATGCGGATCAAGAATATGTATACCTTATGGGATCTCTGAACTTTCCTTCCGAACATTACAAACAAAACGACGAAATAAATATACCGCTCACCATAGGTGGTGGGTATATATACAGACTCTTATGTGATACTTGATTTTAGCATAGTTAAGCAGGTAGGCAAACTATATACGTGTCGGAGGGTGAATTTAGTGTACTCACTACCTGAGAAAAATGGAACGATTCTTGTTAATTGTTAGTTTATCATGAATCGTTTGAAATCAGTTAAGCTGACGTTAAATTTTTACTGAGGATCTAAGTTGGAACTCATTTTGGTCCCACACTTTAGAAATAAGTTTTATAGTACGTGTTGTAGAGTTAGGATAAGGACACTTAGTTACAACCTTATAAATAAAAACAGAGTTGTCGAGATCTCATTAGCAACTAGAGATTTCGTTTGTTTATGTTGTTAAGCAATACGCTCGCGAAAAATATTAAATCTAGAATCGTGATATATAAAGAGTGAATACAAGAAATAATAAATTCAATTTCAATTCAATGTCATTTATTATCGAAATAAAGAACCAATTCTAAATAAAAATTGTAAAATACTTGAGTCAGTGATAATTTTATCTGTACAGGGTGATTAGATACAGCCAAGGGTTCACCCATGTGATCTTCGGTGAATCGTCATAGGGATTCGCTTATGTAACCCGGTCATGTCATATTTCCTTATGTTACAATGTCCGCGAATTCCCGTCTGTCCATTCGAATGTCTAGTTTCGAACACTACGAACTTTCTTGAGAGAATCTGCGGAAATCGAAAAATCCCGGTAACAGTAGTTTCTAAGACGGTTTTAATAAAACTAGATTGTAGCCGGATAGTTTTTACTCGCTAATGGTGGACTCTAAGATAGTTTCAATACGCAACAGTGGATTATAATAAGGTAGTTCTTAGTCGTTAATGGTGGACTCTAAGACGGTTTCAATAGGCAACCCTAGATTGTAATAGGATCGTTTTTACTCGCTAATGGTGGACTCTAAAACAGTTTCAATAGACAACAGTGGATTGTAATAAGATAGTTCTTAGCCGTTAATGGTGGACTCTAAGACATTTTCAATAGGCAGACAGACAGATTGTAATAAGGTAGTTCTTAGTCGTTAATGGTGTACTCTAAGATGGTTTCAATAGGCAACCCTAGATTGTAATAGGATTGTTTTTACTCGCTAATGGTGGGCTCTAAGGCAGTTTCAATAGACAACAGTGGATTATAATAAGGTAGTTCTTAGTCATTAATGGTGGACTCTAAGCTGGTTTCAATACGCAACAGTGGATTGTAATAGGATCGTTTTTAGTAGCTAATAGTGAATTCTAATACAATCGATTCTGGTAGATAATAACATTGTTGCCGTCTCACGATAATAGCATCGATTATCTATCTCTACATTTCGGGGCAAATTAAAAAAATTTAAAATCTTGGTACGCGTCTTCAACAGCACTGCGCACCATGCCACATGGCCAATGAAAATATCAAATCAAATCGGCCAGAAATTCTATTTGTCTTCAATATATTCCTAAGTGAGGAATAGAGCAGAGCCAAGTTATTATTAAAAAGCATGACAATCAAGTCACCATATCCGTGATTCGACCTCGGATACAATAGACCATAGCGTACCATACCAATATCACTGAATAATATTATGTTCCCAAGCTTTAATTCCAGTATAAAAAATTATTCATAAAGTCCTAAAAATATAAGCATTATCCATGAAAATTTTATGAAACTAATCAAAAATGACATCTCACTAGCAATTTTTATATCCATAAAGTAGTTATAGATTTTTTTTCTAGTAAATATTTTTTGTGTTTTTCAGCACAAAAATTTTGGGTAATGAAAGCTTAGAAAATACTGTAAATTTATTTTTTTATTTTTTATTATATTAAAATAACAGTTTATTCACATGAAATGTGTTTATTCCTTCGAGCATAAAATCTCTAAATAAACAAATAAATAAATTCTGTGCCTACGCATAAAACTTGTTAAGCATCATTAACGAAAGCACATTATTATCTATTGGAAAAACAGCAAATTTGTGAGTTTCACTTTAATCCATAAAATTAAATGTTGTATAACGGTACCAAACACAATAAATAAATAAATAAATAAATAAA
>KK351339.1:135145-163111 GCA_000671755.1 Glossina brevipalpis | reverse complement strand
AAAAAAAAAAAAAAAAAAAAAAAAAAAAAAAAAAAAAAAAAAAACAAATAAAACATAAAATATTAGAAATTATGCCGGTCGTCTTCGTAACCGGGTAAAAAAAGTTAACGATTAACGTAATTAGAGCTAAAGTAAAACTGTGAGTGGGAGTGGGAGTGTGTGTGTGTGTGTGTGTGTGTGTTTGTGTTTGTTGATGTTTGTTTGTGTTTGTGTTTGTGTGTATGTGTGTGTGTTTATGTTAGAGATAGAGTCATCATATATAATTACATTATATATGTATGTACATCCTTAAGGTAAAAAAGTTTATATTTACCATATAATTATTTATTCAGTAACTAACGCTAAAATCTAAACCAAAATTTCCGTTGTGTGTTTCTGTGTTTGTTTCATTTTTTTTTTTTTTTTATCGGGAGAATTTCCCCACATTCATTCACATAATTCAGTGACGATTTACTACTATAAATCGTTTATGTGTGCTGTTATTTGTACAACCAGGCTTGAAACTTCAGTAAGTGGGTGGTTGCAAAATGTTCACCAAGTCCATGTTGCTTAAGTCGACTATGGCGGCGGGGTCTTGGAAGAAAGCGGAATTATCCATCATTAGTATCTAAGGCAAATATTAACTATTAAAATCACTGAAAAGACGCGTCTCGCCAGCCAGCGCGGCTGCTGCAACAGCTGCGGCTGTTGCAGCCGCTGAAACCGAACGCGGTAGTGCAAATTGCATCATATCTGTGTGAGCTGCTGATAAATTTACCTTTGGTGCTATATTAGGATTGGTTACCGTTATAGGCAAATCCAGCGATGATGGGACTGTAGATGATTGCGTTGTTACACCAATGGCTGCTAGACTATCCTCCAAATTGGGGCGGGTATGATTTGCCGATAGGGATGTAGACAATAGAGATGTGAGACCGCCCGCCGTTAGTTGTGAAGTTTTACTTTTGCCAGATTTCACTGAAGAAGGTGATTCTAAAGTAGACATTATAGGTTGGTGATCCAATAAAGCATTCGTCTCACTAACTTGTGGTGTTAAGTGCGATTGACTAAGGGTTGAATTGGTCGGTTGAAAAACTATGCAACCATCACTGCCAATCAATTGCAAGTCCTGTGAGGTATCAATTTCCAAGACATCGCTGCCATATAACTCCGAGCCAGCCAATGCCACCGCCAGTATATCATTTGAACTGGTATCCACTGTCATTTGTTGTTGTTGTTGTTGTTGTTGTTGAGCGACCGCTGACATCTCTACAGCTGTCTGAGTCTCATGTTGCATCTGTAACGCTGCCAATACTTCGCGTGTTAACATAAGTTCTGTTCCCTCATCAGTTATTAGTTGAGTGTTGGCGTCTGGGTTCGCGAGCAGATGAGCAAAAATGGCCCCATCTAAGACGAACTGCTGACCTTCAATATTCAAAATAAGTGCATTGTTAGGCACTAGCTCCGTGTTGCTTTCTTCATTTGGCTCAAAAATGGTCATCTGATCAGTTGCAATATTATTAGTTTCGACAATTGTTTCTTCTATCAGTTGTTGAGGCAAAACAATCATTGATTCTCCAACCGATGAAGAAGCAGCCGTCTCCTCTATAATATTACCCGTTGCCGAGTGCAAGTTACTTAACGTTTGTGTACTCAAATCATTGCTATCGAGAACCTCTGTTCGTTGCATTAATGTCTGCTGTGACGGTGGATCACTCGGGATGGGATGATTGACAATGAGTTGCGGCTCCTCTTTCAATAGCTCGAATGGTACAGGAACTAACTGATTGAGGTCATGATCCAAATAAAGAGGCACATTATCGATAGGTTTATAGGTGTTATCGACCAAAGTACATAATAGAAATGTTTCATTGTAGCCGGGTATAGCTTGCGTTGGAACAGCTAATATTTTGGAAGTTTGATCGAGTGACTGGAAAGGGAAAAAAAAAAGAAATTTCAAAAATTTAATAAAAAATTTCACACACAAACAATAATTTCTCTTTATCTCTCTCTCTCTAACTTTCTGAGTATCTCTCTCTATTCCTGCTTATATAACAAAATTAAGTGAAAGCATACGTCTGGTCAGGGGGGAATGGGACGAAGGAAGGGGGCTGATAGATCCCAAAAATATTTGTTTGAGTTTTAAGTGACAGAACAACGGACGTAAATACCAATATACGTCGACAAAGCGGACGTAATACACGAATGAGCGGCTGCAATAAAGACATGTCGAGCGAAATGCTCCTTTCATTCGATAGAGATTTCCATATATTATTTTGGGTTGGCAGAGGTGTATGTCCAAATCAAGTAGAAAGTGCTTGTTCGTGTGAAGAGGGTCAGGGTAATATATGTTATGTTATGTTATGTGTGTGTGTGTGTGTTACATGCTTTCTAATGATTACCTCTTCGTTTTGATTACATGCAGGCGGTGTTTCATTAACGTTTGATCTATTGGCAATTATGCTACCACCATCGGTGGGATTCGCGAGTGGTGACGGTTGCGATTGCATTGCCAGATTTTGTTGTTGAATTTGATGATGTTGTTGCAATAAGTTCTGAGTTTGTCGCTCTTGTGATTGTGTTTGTTGCTGATAGTGCATTTGCTGTTGCTGTTGCTGTTGTTGTTGTTGTTGTTGTTGTTGCTGCTGTTGGTATTGTATTTGTTGCAAGTGATGATGGGATTGCTGTTGTTGCATAAGTTGTTGTTGTTGCTGCTGCTGTTGCTGTTGTTGTTGATGTTGGTGCTGCTGCTGCTGCTGCTGCTGCTGCTGCTGTTGCTGATGATGATGATGATGATGGTGATGATGATGATGATGCTGGTGCTGCTGTTGTTGCTGTTGCAGTTGTTGTTGCTGTTGCAGTTGTTGTTGCTGATGCTGATGCTGATGCTGCTGGGGCTGCTGCGGTTGATGTTGCCTTTGTTGTTGAAATTGTGTCGTTTTATTTGGGTTCGATTTACGTATTTTTCGTTGAATTACTGTTTGTTGCCCTGTAACCGAACCACTATTTACAGGCTTTAACAATTGCTGTTGCTGTTGTTGTAACTGCAATAGTTGCTGCTGAGCTATTACAGACATTTGGTTACCAACGAAAGTATTCGCAGCTGCTGAGGTACCACCGCCGATGCTATTAACGTTTGAAACCACTTGTTGCGATGGGATCATTGTGGATGTTCTAGGGATTTTAGCTAAAGGTGGTGCTTCACTATTTATGCTTAATCGTCTGCTTAATGCTGCCATCGCTTCTCTATGTTTTTCGCTGGTCGCATTTGAAGACGTTAAAGGCGGTTTAAGTTGCGTTGACTTACGTCTTTGATTGATTAGTTTCTGACGTGATGATTTCATTGCTCCTGTCCCACCATCTACACTCGTTGGTGACGTCTCATACTTGTCTCGCTGTGGAAGTGTTAACGCACTAGGCAATGTAATTATACTGCCCTGCTGTTTTCTACCACTCGCAAAATTTGTCGATTTTGGTTTATTTAAGGCATGCTGTTGTTGAGCGGTTGATGTAGTTTTCAGCGAGTTTGTTGACAAATTATTCATCGCTGATATTGGCGGTGTTTGTGTGAATATATGGGGATGAACAGCTGGATCGGTAGCGGGAGTTTTTATAATAAGATATTTATTACCGCGACTATCGGTACCGATTTGTTTGTTCTTCGAGTTGCCAGCGCAAGTTGATTTTGTTAAACGTTGCGAACTGTTCGTTGAAGGATTAATCGGTAGTTTCTGTTTCTGCTGAATGACACCAGATGAAGTAGATGCTGCGATAAGAGGTGGACCCTGGATTATTTGCTGATGTATAACTTTTGCATTTTCAGATCTGCTTTGATTAGAAGAATCTTCCATAACAGCTGTAAGGGTTGTTGGCGTTGCCTAAAAACCGAAATAATTGCAAAACCATAAGTTTCGGCGTAAAATTGTCAAAAAAAAAAAAAAAAAAAAAAAAAAAAAAAAAAAAAAACCAATTTGAACATATCGACGGGAGCACCAATTTTTTGTGACTGCTTACACGGACCTTCGTTTGAAAAAGGCGTTAATTAGGAGAAAAAAGTAAGTGATGTGTAATGAACATAATGAAGGAGGAAGTGGTGGCAGTAAATTCCATTTCAACTCATTATGGACTAAAATGTTCTCATCGTATTGCCGTCGTCTTCAATTTCCAATTGTTGTTAGAATTATTTCATAATAACAATCTCAGTAGGTGTTAAGCGTAGCTGGTCCTATTATACTGCATCCGAGACGAGAATCCTTCTTCAAGTCCTTATCAAAGGTATATATACATATTCGACTTGACAATCGATGTTAATGATTACTTGGAGATCTGCACCAACATAGCTTTTTCAGCGATTTAATATTGGTATCGCTTTATCGCTTGTTTTCATTACTTCTCTCCAGATCCAGAGCAATACTTTCCTTTCAACTAGCCAGTATAGGGGAAGGGGGTGGGGGGTTGGATGAAGTGTAACAATTTTCTTCATGTTTGGTATCATTTTCCCGCAAGTTTTTCTTTGAGAATTATCTCAAACGCTTCACAAGAATCCATGTTATATACATTTCACTGGGACGAAGGATAATATAAATTATACTCTCTTAGATAAAGCTTAACACAGCTTAGTAATTTAAGGTGAAGAGATCAAAGTTTGACAAGTGCTTACATGCAAAGTAATTCCATCTGTTAGAAAAACCGGTAACGATATTCTTTAAAAAAAAAAAAAAAAAGCCTGATATTTTGAAATGAAATTATTAACAGATGAGATGATATAATGAGTTAATGGTCGCTATAATTAGAAAAATGTGCCTTAAATGCAGTTGTAAGGAAGTGTAATAAAAGCAGCAGCGGCATCAGCAGCAGAAGCAGAAGCAGAAGCAGAAGCAGATGCAGATGCAGATGCAGAAGCAACAGCAGCAGGAAAAAAAAATGGTCAAATGATTGATTATGAAAAAGAATTTTAGAATTTAAAATATATCCATCATCCTCAACCTTAACCTTAACCGAACCCTCTGTTCTCCCTCTCCTCTCTCTAAGTGATTAAGGATTAAGGTCTTTACGAAAAATTAAAAAAAAGACAAAAAATTAAATCGAAAGTTAGAGACAAATTGAAGCTTCAATTAAAACTAAAACTAAAACTATTTCAGGCACAATCTTCGTTTTATATTCCAACTGATACTTAACTAAATCTTATTATAAGATTTCTTCAAGTTAACTATTAACTCACAGNAATTGCAAAACCATAAGTTTCGGCGTAAAATTGTCAAAAAAAAAAAAAAAAAAAAAAAAAAGAAAGAAAACATTTCACCATTTAGTTAATTTTATTTAAGAATGAAGAGCCAAAAACTTTTATTCTCTTGTGAATTTTCTTGATTTCATTTTCAATTCATTCCAATGTTTCGATGAGGTTTGATAACATTTCACACTTGGTATCAGGTATAGTGATACAAACAGGTTAATTTACTCGTTACGTTTTATTCACAAGAAATTGATTTTTTTTTTTTTTTTTTTTTTAAGTTGAAAATTCAACTTTTTTTCAATATGCTCATCGTCATTCGCACAAAACTTATTAATTTTAAAACTCTTCGCCGTGTCTCACTACATGTAGCAGAGGTAGACAAAATAATATGAATACTATGCCAAGATTGTGACCAGACGACACAAAACTATCACAGTGACAAAAGCGACAACAGAACTGAACACTCAGTTGAGTACAGCATGTTTCGATAAAAAAAAATGAGTACAGCGGTACAATCCGCAAAACTAATATTCATGGAAAGACGACTGCAATTGCAAAATCCGTTAGTAAGGTTAGGTGTTCATATTATTTTGTCTATCCTCCGTAGATGTTGCATAGGCGAACTCTCTTTCCTTTCAAAAAAAAAATAAAAATATAATTCTTGTTTTGTTTTATTTATCTTGTACAAATACTTACCGTTTGTATTAACTCTTGCAGCAATTGTTCATTATTTAGGAGTGCAGGTAAGTCGTATATCTCACCACTTGAAGCTATAATTGTTGCTGTTGGATTGTTGTTAGTTTTGACTTGATTCGTGGCATTGTAGTCTAATCTTTTTAAAGGAGGTGGCCCTGGTGCGTTAGATGATGAGGTTATTGGTTTCGGACGTTCAATAATGAATGATGTGATATTATCTTCAATAGACATTTTTCGTTTAACGGCCGTAAGAGGACTTTTATAAGGTACACGTTTAGTAGTGGTAGGAAATGCCGTAGAATTAGGCGACTGAGACGAATCCCGATTAGAACGCAATTTATCTGATATTTCGGTAGATGGCAGCGTTACTTTACGTTCATTTGTTCTTCGAACCGTTTTGATAGCAGGTATAACAGCTTCAACATCCAAAGCGTACGTCTTGCATCCTATACTCTCGTTGTTCGTTAAATTCTCATTACAGACAGTTTTGCGACGCTGTTCCATTACTAAACGGCTGCTTGATGTTAACTGTTGTGATTGTATATTGTATTGTATGTCCTTGGGCTTAGATATAATCACTTCTTGTACTATTTCCTCTTGCATGGGCTGCGATATATTTACCAAAGCATTCGAGTTAGAAGCCTCAATAAAATCACAGTCATTTTGCGGTAAATTATTATCATGGACTTCTTCAATTATATTATTTAGGGCTTCCTCTGTGCTAATAATTTCCTCTACCACTTGTTCACGTTGGTGTTCTTGACTGTTAACAATGCTATCAAATTCTATAAGAAATTCAGCATCCAACTGGGTATTATTGTCGGCATCTTCGGTATTATTTTCCATTGATTGAGGTGTCTTTATTACTAAAAATCCTGGCTCAACCATAGGCTCGTTTTCCGTCGGAATTGTTGTCGGCATAATTTCACTTTGTACGACTTCTTCTCTACCGGGCGGAGATATAATAACCATTTCCGATGACAATGGACTGCAAAGAGATTTGTCACTGATATGTGTTTTGGTTGGTATAACAGCTTGGAGCAGTTCAGTAGCTCTTATTTCCTGATTAAGGAATTCATTATCAGATCTTGGTAGAGGAGAATTTAATGTCTGTTGCATATCAGAAATGTCAGTTTCTTTAACGATCGTATCATCAACTTCTGGTGTAAAGACTATAAGAGATGTTGCGACTTGTTCCGACGATTCGTTGTTATGTATGTTATTAGAAATATCCCTCAGTATTTTTTCATCTTCTTTCTGAATTTCATTTGTTGAAGGTTCAGTAATATTTTTAATAGAAAATAATTTGTTATTTTCATCCTCTATGGATTGAGGGCTACTATTGCCAGGAATAGTCGTATGATCTGCAAGCATTAATAAATCTTTATTGACTTCTTGGACATTTTCGACACTATGATCACGAAAACTTGAAATATTTTCACTCTCGATTAAATTTTTAGTCTGGCCGTCGACAACTGTTGTATGGTCCGCGAGCGTCATTGAATCTTTGCTGTTTTCCAAAATGGGTTTGGTGTCATGATTTGGAAAATGGGAAATATCTTCACTTTCGTGTGATGGAGACTGATCAAGGCAATGGGTATCATCGACATCGACAACAGGTGTATGATCTGTGGGCAGAAGAAGATCTTTAATGCCCTGATCTGAGATATGTGAAAGGCTTTGAGTGTTGGTTGTTGCGTCTTGATCAGCGTAATGAACGTTTGTGTGATCCACATTGGTTTTCGAATCGATGCTAATTTCTTCAGCATGTTTGCTGATATGATCCGAAAAATTCGATATATTCTCACTGTTCGTTGTTGGGCCTTGGTATGTATAAACGATAGTTTCAGCTGTTGCTACACATTTAGTGCCATCTATAGCATTTGGCGTCGATGAAATTTGCTCATCGTTAAGTTTTCGTTTTTTAGCAAGACTAACCTCGATTTCTTGCCAGATCTTCGGTATGTTTTTGGTAATAGGCTCTTGATTTCTCGCTGCTTGTAAATCTCTAGCATACGACGTCGTTTTTACCTCTTCTTTATCTTCACTTTCGATACTTTTTCTCTTTTTTTGGATTTTTATTGGTTCTTCTACTTCTTTTAAATTTCTTTCGGTCTTCTCTTCTTTAGGTTTCTGCTCCCCGCCTTCTCTATCAGTGGTAAAAACTACATCTGGTTCCGTAATTTCCTTTACATTTGCACCTTCTTCTAATGGAAAACCCTCTAGTTGTTTATTTAAAGCGTTTACTTTTTCAATCCAGGTATTAACTGACGGTTTTAATGGATCCGCCTCTGAATCCTGTTGAATAGTTGAACATGATTCTATTTCGTGTTCATTGTGTTCTTTATATGGAGAATTTTCCAATTCATTTGCTGTAAGCTCCGAAATATCTTTTTTCATTTTTGTACCATTTTGCAAAATGTCGCCCACAACAAACTTTTCTTGTAATTTATCCGTGGAACTTTGTATTGAATTTTCCTTTTTTTCTAACTCAAATTCGTTTGTGTGATCGTTCGTACACAAATCGTTCATCAAATCTTTCGTGGTCGGAGAATCCAAAACACTATCTTCTTTATCGAAATCGTCATCTATGTTATTATTATTTCCAGTATCAGTTTCCAACTCGTCTTCGAACGTAATTTCATCTATTGTCTTCATCTCTTCATCTTCAGTAATTTCTTTCGAGTGGAGTTGTGTCACATTTTCTACATTTTCTACATTTTCTACATTTTTTACATTTTCTACACTTTCTTCGACATTCTGAATATTCGCTAGAGTTTTTTCTTCTTTTTCTTCCTTCGTTTCAGAGCTTTTGGTCTTCTCTTCCACCTTTTCTCTTTCTTCTACTTTGCTCACATCCAAATTTTCTCTTTCTTTATCCAAGTCGGCTCTCACCTCTACCTCAACGCTTTTTTCTATTTGTGTAATATGTTCACTTTCCTTTTGTTGTAAATGCCACGCCTTACCATAGAAATGTGATTTTTTCCAGTCGAATGTGCTAATATCTTCTTTTGAAAATTCAGCGCCACTTCGCCGTGGTGTTATTTTAATGTGTGCTCGTCTTTTACTTAAACGACCAGTCGGAACCTCCATCTCTCTAGTATTAAACATATCTGGGTTGATATTTTTAACATGAACGTCGCCAAACGAGGAAGATATTGGAGCTTCAAATGTCGTATTTGGTTTTACAGAAACATTCAAATCATCCATTTTTTCTATAGTCGAACGTCGTGGTGGTACTAATTTCATTTTTGGACTCATTAATCCTGGTGTGGTAGTATCTGTCGTTAAATCAGCCTCCTTACTTAAGCATTCTGATCCATCTAAATTTTCCAAATTAATTTGTACTTCTTTTCTGATTGCTTCAGGATTTTCATCTTCATTACCCTTCATTGTAAATCGATCTTCGTTTGATTCACGTAAGCAATCGGTAGTCTCTACTGTGTGCTTATGACTCTCTGCGGGGAGTTCTTGATTAACGATAATATCTTCCGTTGTTTCTTCAGGTTGTAAATTTTCTTTGGTTCTGATTACTACGTCGGTTTCATTTCTTTGCAACGCCAATTCATTTTGTTGTTGTTGTTGCTCCTCTTCAGTTTTCGTTTCATTTGTTGACAATTCTAATATTTCATGCGGATGCTCGTCATTTGGTGTTTCATTTCTTTCCAAAATTTGTTCTTGTTGCTCGTGCTCTACGTTCTCATTGCTTCCTAATTCTGACATTTCTTGCTGGGGTCTATCCATTATTTCCTCGTTTCTTATCAAGTCTAATACCTCTTGCTGATACTGATCAGTTGTTTTTTCATCTCTTGTCACTTCCAATATCTCCTCTGTTCGAAATATTTCGCCTGCTTTTTCATTTCCTGGCAGCGCCACTATGTCGTCTTCCTCGCATATTCTCGTATCTTTTTCACTACTCGATATTTCCGAAATCTCTTGTGTTCTTTCGATTTTTGATGTTTCCAGAGTCTCTTGTGGTGGATACTCCTTATCTATTGTTTCATTTCTTGCTACTGGAAAGACTTCCTCTTGATGATCGTCAATTGAAGGCTGATGTATTGTTACATCATTATTGTTATTATACATAAATGTGGGTAAACGTTCTTCATCCAGCATGGAAGTTGGTGACCCAAATTCCGCTTCTGTATCCGAGGTGGCTAAAGAGCTATTTTCGTCTGTCGGAGTTTCAGAAATCAAGCGATTTTGTTGCGGATCATTTATTACACAGGACAATTCTTCCTCCGATGCCTGTCGCTGAAAGCGTTGTTCACCTTCGAAGATATTTGTGGTTTCAGGAATTTTATCAATTTCCTCTGCCTCTCCCTCTGCATCCGACGTGTGGTCATTGTCGTCGTTTTCTTGAGTTCCAATTAAGTTTTCTTTTTCAACAATTTCATTATTTCTGATGCTAGCAAGACTTTTGGGAGTTTCCACACGTTGTACTTCTTGGACCATTTCAATGAGTTTTTCAGATTCTTCGTTTTGCCTTATTTCTGGAGCAATTTCAGGTTCCGGTGAATTAACAATTTCTACCACGTCCTCGTCCTCGTCCTCCTCCTCCTCCTCCTCCTCTTCCTCTTCTTGTTCCTTATCATTAACACTTGATCCCTGATTTGTCATTTTATTAGTTGCAGACTCTTCTTCGTGACTTTCATCCATGATTTCTACAACATTTTCAGCTTCAGTTTCGGTTCGTCTCTCTACTGAATCTTGTTCATTGATTTTATCGTCTGTATCATTTAAATCGACCACTACAACTTCTTCTTTTTCATCTTGATTTGTGCTTGAAGGCAAAAGTTCTTTCGATGTTTCTGTTGCCGTAGTTGTTGAGGTTTGCATTTCATTGAATCCTAGCTCCTCAAAACGTGAACGGTTACGTGACTTGAAGATTCGTTTGCCGCGTTCTTTGATAGGTAGGCCCTTAACTGCCATCTCTTCTTCAAGTGGTAAAGCATTTACAGCGATTGTTGGTGAAGACGTTACTGGTGTAGATGCTGTTGATGCAATAGCTATTGGTACAGATGTTGTTGGTACAGTAGTTGTTGATATAAAAGTTGTTGGTATAGGGGTTGTTGGTGTAGTAGTTGGCGATGTAGCAATTGCCGATGTAACAGTTGGTGATATAGCAGCAGCGGATGTTACAGTTGTTAATGTATCAGTTGGAGATATAGCAGCTGATGTAACAGTTGTTGGTGTAACAATGTTTGATATAGCAGTTATTGGTGTAGCACTTGTTAATCTAGCAGCTATCGGTAAAGCAGTTTGTTCTAACAAAGATTCAATCTCTGCCACCAATTGTCGATCGGTTTTAAGCGTCTCCTCATTTCTTTTGTTTATTTCTGTAGCTTTCCTCAGAATATTCTCTTCATCTTCGATCACTACCAAGTTTTTATCAGTTGATAAATATTTCTTTTTAAAATGAGCCATTGAGGCGCAATCTTCTTCTTCCTCTTGAAAATCAAAACAAGATAAAATATCCTCAGAAGTACGAGAATCTTTGCGATAGTTAGGGTTATTCTCCCAAACCGATTGAGATTTAACGGAGCTCGATGACGTCGGTTGAAAACTTTCTTCGCTATCCGCTACGGCGTCATCATCTGGTATACTAATCACTGTACCGCAGGGCTCATCATCAATGATTTCCACTAACGATGAATTGGAACAATTGCTACTATCCACGTTTACTATCATTTGCGGTGAATTGTTTTTCATTTCAATATTTGCATTTGTTGTTGCTTCATATCCTATTTGCGTATTAAAATCGCTGTTAAAGTCCTGCAATACGACATCGCGGCGATCTTTTTTCGGTATATTACGTATACGACCCGATGTTTTTGTATCCACCACCGTTCTATTAGGGAGGACGGAGATAGATTGAGGCGGCGTTGGTTGACTTATTTGAGGAGTCGGTTCACCTTCTGGCGGTGGCAAGTCCTCTTCATCAGTCCACTCAGCTAATATTTGTCTAAATATATCTCCAGAATTTATTTTAGGTTTGGGTGGGGGTGCCACAGGTGTCATCACATTTACAGTGTGACAGGTGTCTATTGCTTTTTTTCTTGTTTCTTCTTGTTTGTTCCTTTGCTTTCTTTCTTCTTCTTCTTCTTCTTCGAACGGATCCATGCAATCGTTTTCGTAATTTTTCCGTAAGGCCAAAGCAGTCAACGATATTTTTTTAGGTAAACAATTAATAGCCGCTGGTGAATAATCTATTTGCGGCTTAGGCGAAACATTAGAACCGTTTGCTTTATGAGCCACTGATTTTCTATTTGTTAAGCTTTTTAGCGGGATACTACAGTTCCAGGAGCTTGTTATTAATTCCGCTTCTTCTTCATCCTCTGACTCGGCACTAAAGCTTACTTCAGATTTTGACGTCGCCACATGATTCGATTGGTACAATGTTTTCAAGGCAGGTTGCTTCGGAGTTTGATTCGTTGTCATACTGTCATCGTTGACAGAATTTACTGGTTCTTTGCTACTGATAACTGTAGAATCAGATGAGGAGGAAGAGGACGAACATGCAAACCAGCCGGCACTGGTGCAAGTACGAGATTTGTCAGGGCTAATGAGAGCGCTATTTACGTTTCTGCTGCTATGCATTTTACGATGCAAGATCATAACATTTTGTCGAACACTGGTAAAATCGCACATATTGCATTGATAGAAATTCGCCACAGATGCTGCCGCCGTGCTTGTCTCATTTACAACAGTTGATTGCTTAGCATTGGCTGAATTTGTTCGTGTTCTTGTATTAATCACTGAGTTCGATTTATTGTTATTTGAGGCATCTCTCGCTTTCGTAGAAGATCTAGTATTAGCACTACTGGTAGTGATAGTGCTTGTTTGTTGTGGTGTAAGGTTCAAAATTTTCGTAACAGAGTCCTAAAATATATTATAAAATGAATTTATTTAAAGCTCTCTCTCTTGTTTCATCAACTCTTTTACTACTCACTCCACTTCGTCGCATATAATCAGGGCAACTGTCGATGGTACCAACGGCGTTCGTGTAGGCATCATTAAAACTGCTACGTACTAAAGGTTGTCCAAGTATGGCTTTAACAATACTATCCGGACGATCATTAACTCTCAAAGTATTATTGTGTCTTATTAATCGCTCAGCAACTTCTACGTCAGCTGGAAATTTTTCCATAAATTTATTGTTCCCATTGTATAAAGCTAAGGCACACCGAAATAGGAGAAAAGTATATTTATTTTATTATAAATATTTATTCATTAGTCAAGCGCACACTTACAATAACCGCGTTTTATGAATTCATCCTTTTTAATGCACTGATAGTGAAATATTTTTTTAGAACTACGGACATACTCGCTAAAAAAAAAAATATATATATATAATTTAATAATATTTTAATTGTTCCAATAATTATTTTTCTATTATTTTATTTACTTACTAAGTATCTTCGTTGAAGAATTTCACGACACAATATGGTTTCCGTTTTAAATGTTTTACAAGACCTTCCGGTTGCCTGTGCGGCCCAGTAACTTCGCTCGGCCACCAATTATTGCCCAATTTAACCCAAACCACGTCACCATCTTGATACTCCTTATCATCCGACATGTTGTTGGCACGTTTCTTAATAACGTTTCTCTTCTTTCTCGAAATCTTGAGCCTTACAGACGTTTCATCATATGGATAAGAAGAAATGCAGCATTATTAGCGTAAGCATAACATTAGCTGCCCATTAATGCTATCGACGACATAAAATCATTTATTTCAATTATCATATGATTAGAAAAAAAAAAAAAAAAAAAAAAAAGAACAAATTGCAGCTTCTGTGTCTTCAAATTCAATAAAAACAACAATTGTATATGCATACGTATCTTTTATGCCTCACAACTTGTTAACAACCAACGCTCCTTACGTTTGTTGTTTATAAAATAAACATATGATTACGTAGAATTAAAATGTGCTTCAATCGTGGTCTGAAGTAAAGAAAGTATACGCTTAATAAATTAAGAAATACTTCCTAACTACATTTTTCTTAATTTCAATTATTTAATCGAAATAGAAGCTTATAGAGGAAGAGCTTTCTTTGCGATATTCTCCTTAAAAACAGATGCATCCATTTTTTTTTTAAATTTCCTTTTTAGAAACTGACAAGAAGAAGAAGCTTTTAGAAGAACGGTATTTCTATCAGAACTATGAAAAAAAAAAAAAAAGTAAGAAAATTATATTCGGTGCAACCCACCACTTTTCACTTTTCTCTTTAAAAAAGGCAAAACAAAAAAAACTAAATTTCAATAAATGGGATTTTTTTCTATTTTTGTTGAAAACCCTGGAAATTTTTATGAATAGTGAGCAAAACATCAAGAAAACTTATATTATATACTGTAGGTTTGGCTTGTGAACCATTTGATTCATTTCCATTAAAAACTTGCGTAGAAGAACTTTCAATGTTTTTGCTAAATTTGAAGCCGATATCTCCATTTTTACGACTACAGACTGACAGACAGACAGACAAACAGATATTCTTAAATCGATTCGAAATTTGATTCTGGTCAAGCATATATATATATATATACCTTGTGAAATCTCTGAAATTTCCTTCTGGGTGTTACAAACAAATTGACAAAATTAATACAACCCCATCCATCCTTCGGTAATAGATATAAAAATGAGTTGCGAGTTTGAGGCTACACACTACACAATATTAGTTGGTAGAAATTACCGAAGAAAGCTAAAAAACCTCTTACTCTATTTATTACTCTCATCGTGTTTAATTTATGAGGAATTTAAAAAGAAAAAGCTCTTCTTAATGCTTACTGTTAACTACAGAAAACATTGCTTTGCTATAACATAAAATGTTAACAGCGTTATACCTCTGAATATTCACATTGTGTAAAGCAAGCATTTTCAACTGGTTGTTCTTCTTCTTATTATGCTCCGTTTTCAGAGAATTCCCGCTTTTAAGATCATTTTAAAACGTAAATTTCTCTTATTCTCTCAATAACTAAACAAATTTCAGCGCTTACATCTGTGAATTACCCTTCTCAACTGACCTGACGTTTTATGCATTTGTTATTTCAATGTCAAAAACAAATAATAAATAAATAAATAAATAAATAAATAAATAAAAATGCTAAATCGCAAAATAAATTTTATATATGTTCTTACTACTTTTTTTATAAATTTAGTTTTCTAATAGAAAAAAATTGAGAGATAACGCTTAATATCTTTAACTAAACCATTAATTTAAAAAAATATATACATATAATCATAAAGGCAAGAATCAAAAGTAATTCTTTTTACAAATGAACAAAAAATTGATTGTTTTTTCATCAATTCACAATAAATAAAATTTCTTATTATCTGCATCAGTCAGTCTGTTAACAATATTTTTACTGTGTGCTGTGAAAAATGACACTAGAGAATATCTTCAACGGTTCCCACATAATCCCAAATTCAACCAAAAAAAAAAAAAAATACACTTTTGCCCTGAATTGAATAAAAGAGAAAGAACAATGTACAATTCACACGTACGTAACAAGAATAAGGCGATCGCGTCTGATTAAAGGGAATAACTAACTTCCCAATAAATTTTTCAGAAAATTTTTTTTTTTTTATTGACTTAATAGATACTTTTTAAATGCTTCTAGAATATGTGATAAAATAATATTCATTATCTGCAAAAAAGAAAACAATAGCTCCAAAAAGACTGCCCGCATCAATTAAACTACAGTTTGTCTATTGATTTCTAACTTCTTTGAGGCATTAACAATTGTCCTTAAGGAGAGTGTTCATGGGTAATTTTAAAGGTTTTCCAAACAAAAATATATTTATGTAGTTCCAACTGAGCTGATTTGTGACGGAAACCGATTAGGAGCAATAACGAATGCTTCTTTCTATCAAGAAATTGAAAGTTCAGAATGAAATTGTTGGACTTGATTGTGTGAATGTGGTCTATAGAAAAATACATTGTTTTTCCTTTTTCTTTCTTTGTCATTTCGTTTCACGATAAAGCGTAAAACGTATGATTCTATATTTGATAGGCGCAGCAAAATTGCAACTTTCGAGCAAAAAATTTTCAAGGAAAGAGAACCAAAGGAAACATTTGAGCATAAGAAAAATAATCTTATTTTCCGAAGATTAATAGAAATTGATAGAAAAATATAATACAAAATTTGCTGTAATATAAGAAATATGTCAACAAAGTATTATTCCAAAACTTCATCAACGTTTCTCTTGAAGTAAGATTTTAAAAAAAAGTGCTGCCATCATGACGGGAAAGCTTATAAAAAAAATGTGAATGTCAACTGTGAAAATTTCGTGACCGCTTTGTTTTTAACTAACATTTTTAAGAACTTTCAGTTTTTTTTTTTTTATGCATATTTAAATAAAAGACCTTAGCTAATATCACTACTTAATAAAAAAATTTATTAAATATTAGAAAAAAATATATAAATAAAAATATATCATGTTTTGATCATTAAATCATTGCTTGAGTAAAAGTGAGGCGGCAGGTTCACGTTCTTGTTGGCTTTATATAAAACAAAACCATAAATCTTTCACGAACAACCAACAAAAATGGAAATAAGCGAATTATAGCTTGAGCAGCATATTTTTCAAATCTTTCAACTGTTAACCACAAAATATTCGGCACAATAACACAAAATTCATTTACTTCAATGATCTAAAATCAATCGCTTAAACACTTAAGAGAATTTGACGGTAATCAATTAAGAAGCTAAACACGTGAGATAATATTAATATTCTTCACAAAAATGTTCTCTCATCGAAAAATAATAGCAAAAACAATGCCGTTGTAAGTGTACTGTTCGAAATTTCTTTGTTATTTACAACAACAACAATACAGACATAGGAGTTTGTTGTTATATTTTCCTTCCTAAGAATGCGAAATAAACAAAAAAGAAAAGAAGAGTGATGAACTTGCAACGAGAGGTGAGAAAAGTGGTTTTGTAATCTGTCGGTCAATGAAAACCACAATTATTAAAAAAATTAAAATTAATAAATAAAAATTAAAAAACAATAAATGAGAATAAAACAAACAAAAAAAACGTTTCTATTCGTTTTGTTTCCTTTTCTTACGTTTGCTATGTGTTTACGAACTCTTTGGATTTGTTTTAGAAGATCTGCTGTCCTAATGAAACAAGTGAAGATGATTTACTTGACTTAGCAGCCTAACTGTGTGAAGATTTTTGATGTCTTTTTCTAATAAGAACGAGAATACACAGGCGATGCCGTTATTCTCTTATATACATATATTTCCAAGGAGTATAAATCAAAAATATAAAAAAGTCAGACACTGTAGATTTTGAAATCGCATTTTTTTTTAAAATCATATTGAAGTTCATTAAACTTTGGGGTTATTAAAAAATCATTACATTCTAAAAATTATCGCCTTTTTTCCATTCAAAGCGTAATGATTGACAAAAAAAAAAAACCTAAAAATCCTTAAAGTCGACTAAGACCGGGCTACCACTTACACTTATATATAGTTAGCACGTGTCTTCAGCACCTAGACTAGTTTTATACACATTTCTTTTAACTCGGTAGGAGAACCCACAATTTTTTCATTCTTGTTCAGAACTTTCTGTATAAATTTATAAGACAACTAACATAATTAATCGCAAACGCATGTTATTTCTCGAAAAATTTTGTGTATGATTTTTTTCTTCAAGAAAATGTGAAAAATATAATCAAACTGTCCTCGATAGAGAACATGTATTACACAAAAAAAGGTTTGCATAAAAGTTTCACGAAGAGATTTTTCGTTACACATAACCTATATTTTCTATGATTTTAACAAAAACAAGACAGAACGAACTTAACCTTCATTACATACAGGTACCAGTAAAAATGAGAGTAGCAGCACGTGTGGGAACAAAACCTACTTCAATCAAATGTTCATACAAGATTCCCTGTTTTTATAAGGGTCACACACACAAAGTTCTAGCTGCAAAACAGAATTAAAAAGAAAAGAAAATACTCTTTTGGGCAACCACATTTTACTAGAGAATCTTGCCTACGCAAGATATGTCTTCAGCAAAATAATGCATTAAGTGTAAAAATTTACATAAAACTGAAAACAAAAAACAAAGCCAATTGCCCCAAAACAAGTTTCAATTTCTTTCATCTCTTAATATCTGTTGTTATCTCTTCAATATTTTCAATTTTTAATTTCACAGTTTACGTTCATATTTACTTTTAATCGTTAAAGTTACTTACCCGGGAGGAGGTTATATTCTATGTTTCAATTGAAATTTTGTTGTTTTTTCTTCGTTTCAATTCAACTAGATAAGATATTTTAAAATATTTTGTCCATTTGCTCTCTTAAAAACATATATAAAATGAAAAAATATTAAAAGATTATATGACAAAAACGCGCATTTAAATGTAAAAAAACAACAAGACTCGTTTCTTTCACACGCAATAAGAAACACGAAGTACACGACGCACGCTTATGAGCAAATGCAAAAGAGAAAGAAAAATATGAACAACAACAAAACATGAACGAAACATTAAGAAATCGAAATTGTGAGAATAAGTTTCGCGTTAAACACACACACACATATATATAGAGAAGGAGAAGGAGAAAAAAAAAAGAAGAAGAAGAAACGAAAGAGTTACCAGAAATTTTAGATTTGTTGTAAATATCGTAACAGACATCTCAATATTAATGAATTGCGAGAAACAATGGTAGAGACACAAAGGAGAACAAGTATTAACCTGCTATTACTCAACTGAAGCAGGTTGATTGTTTTCAAGCACATTTTAAGCACTAATGAATATATGAGCGCACTTTCTCTCGGAAAATATGTGTGTTTTATTATTATTATTATTATTATTTCTTTTAACATCTGCTTGATGTTAGCATACTTGTTATTTGCCCTTGTGTGTTCATTTTTAATTATCATTAAAGTAGACTTTAAGTAAAATTATTTTTTGTGTATTTCTATATATTCTCGCTATGTTCGCAATAAAAGAGTAGAAATTTTATAGAGATACTTTTTCTTAACTGTAGAGCAACAAAAGTTTAACAAAAATTATCATTGTGGATATTACTTGAATTAACTTGTGTTTTATCCGATATTGTACAAATGAATCAAATAATGAAAACTGAAATTTAGTTAGTATCACAACTAGACTAAACTATCTTGTAAGCAAAGAAGAAAATATTCTAATATTCAATTAAACTAATTATATAAATGCAGACTTAGTTGGACCAAACATAATATATGCATAGCCGCCACTTTTGTAATGACTGACTACTTAAAAAATCTTGTGAACTCGAAGGTGAACGCTCTGCAAATTAAATTTTTCAAATTTTGCTAATAATCTCTTCTGCACGATTTGTGTGCTGATAGCTTCAAGTCAACAAAATAGGTTTTTGAACGTATGCACATTCATTATATATACGTATTCAAATATACTCACCAATCTAATCCAAACATTATCAAAAATATATATTAATCAAAAGAATGCAATTGCATAGAGGATGGCCACGCTACGCCACGGGATTAAGCATTGGACATTACGTAAAGAATATTGTTTTAAAAGAAAGAAGTTTGCTGTTTGATTTCTTCTTCTTTTTGTTTCAATGGCTTGCTTAGTTTAGACTTTATTACGAATATAGAACATTTTTTTTAGATATATGAGGGTTTTTAAGGCAGAGAAATAGCAAAAATTATAATTGGTTTAAACTACAACATAAGTTGAATAAATCGTAAGGAATGAAAACGGACACAATAAAGCTGAAACCCCGTATCCCGAAAAGTTCATTGGATTTTTCTTCGTTGTCATTCATTACTTTCCTTTTATTATATCCAACCTTAATTCCCAAAATAGAAAAAAAAAAAAATCACTGCCTTATTGTGTTTCATCTTTCTGATATATTGATTGATGAAAACTTTTGCTTTTGATACTTTATCATGATCGTACACAATCGCTTTTTTTGCTTGATTTAAAAAGGCAAGGGGGGTTTCGCTATTTTTTTCATGATCTTATAAAAGTCACATTCATTGTTGTCAATTCATGCAACATTGTCGAAATCCTGGAACACGATATGAAATAATGCCAATGAATTTTTATTAATTTTCCGTTGATTAAGCATCGTAACCGTAACCGTCAACGAGGTAAAATATACAAAATCTGCTTCTTTTTTATTTGAAGAAGTCAAAGGAAATATTTTTGGTTTCCTTTGCATCAGGATATTTATATTTTTGATCAGCTTTGTTTGTTTGGTCATAATTGTTTATCCGCTCGTTCATCCTCTAGCAGTTAGTTGTGTAGTGTTTAGATTTTCTCGAAATAAGTTTCTTTTACGATTCCACAAATAAATAAATATTAAAAATCGAATTGCAAATGTTTAGTGCATTTTCATGTCAATGTCATGTAACAGTATTATTTTACTGTTTAAACGAGCGAGAAAAACAAAACGAGCTCAGTTTGACGAAGAACTTGCACTGATTTAAAGTTCAAAGATGACCGAAATTATTAAATGAATCGCTAGAGATGACTGCAAAGGAAAATATTTAGAAATTAATGAATGAATATTTTTATCGTTTTTTTCAATGACATTAATTACACTACGATGAAAAAATTCGATTTTTGACGAGAAAAAAATTTATTATTATCGTAAATTTATATCCTCCTATGTAGTATGGGTAAGTCAATGCTCTAAAATCTTAAAATGCGTTAAAAATTCAATGAAAATAATTTGCGTGACATCTAGAGGCAAATCAAACATTTCTCCAAAATAAATTTTCATTACACAAAATACAAGTTTATTGACAATTAAGTTTCTGCTTAATATGTAAACAAGAACTCACGTACAAAATTAATCTTCGGAGCGAACATTACCATTGATCGAATGTGATGATAAAAATATAATGCTGATCCACGATAAAAATGTGTTGTTAATTGAAAGATTGCGATGAAAAACGAATCGATAAAGAATGCACAAGTTTGATTATTCTTCAGTTTCAATTTTAGTGGATTTTTTTTTTTCAGTGCGTAGAATTGCCGCACATAGTCCATGAAAATTGTTACCTAAGCAGCACCATTGTTCGGCCCTTTAGTGAGGTCATCGCCCACTATCAATACCTTACCCACGCCATCGGGAGCAACCAATTCGCCGCTTAAGCCGTCCAAACCCAATGAAACATCCCCAGGAATTTTGGGCTTAGGACGGTGTGTATCAACTGCATCGATAGGTATCTTTATATGTTCCACTTTACAGCCATAAGCTACCGGAGTCAATTTGATAACGGTATGTAACGGAACATACAAATAGGGTAATTCATCAGCTGATTTGTCCAAGAAATAAGCAAATAAGCAACGCAATACTGCCTGATGTGAGACCACCAAAACGTTACCTTGACGCTCTAATTCCATAATCACTGGCTCTAGACGTGCCACTAGATCCTCGTAACTTTCACCTCTAGGATAACGGTAAGCAAATTTATTCTGATCACGTGCCTTAAACTCTTCAGGAAATTTTTCTTTAATTTGTTCGTAGGTCATTTCCTCACAATGGCCGGCATCAATTTCATTCAAAGCCTTCCAACGTTCTTGAGGAGCCTTCACATCAGCCACTGTTTGTATAGCACGTTTCATCCAAGACGTCCACACTCTCAAGTTATCAATTTTCTGTTGTTCAATATATGAGACAAGAGCTTGGGCATACTGATGGCCGCGTTCACTTAAGTCCGAATCCCCTCCTATAAGGCCCTTAAGATTATGCTCGGATTCTCCGTGACGTGTTAAATAAATAGTTCGTGGCGTTATATGGATATTCATCAAATAATAGACAATACGCGACTCAACATGACCTTCACTATTGTAGACCACCACTTTTTTCCCAGCATTATAAATTTTCATGAAACTCAAATGAGACTCTTTAATCTCATCAATACGTTGATAACGTTCTTCATAATGTTCAATACGTTGCAAAAAGTCACGCACAACTAATTCGGTGTTCATATTCACATAATCAGGGGAACTAACTTTTACTTCCTTGATATTCTGTTCAATGATCTGCGGATCGTCGCAAATTGATTCAACAAAGAATAAACGAAAACCGCGTTCCTTCACAACAATATCATAAATAAGCTGCCGGCGATCGTAAGTCGAATTGGTAGCATCGAAAACAGCTACGCTACCTTGACCGCTAAGCAACCATTCGCAGGAGTCTTGCAAAGCTTGATTGGCACAACGCGTACGTATAGCCATTGCTTCTTCGTTATCAGCGCGAAAGAATTCATGCGATTTATAGGCCGTGGTCGCTAAACGACGATATTCACCCAAATTAAACACACGCGTGGAAATGCCGATCCAGTTCAAATAACGCGCTAACTTTTTCGATATAAAGGTTTTACCACGTGCCGGCAGTCCAACCATAGCAATTACATGCGGTGTAGAAACATCTGAAATAGCACGCTCACCGCGTATAGGGAATGGTTTTGTCATTACCGTTTCGGAAGTCGGCGGCAAAAGTTTACGCAACTCATCGGACATTTCACTCGGGCAGACATGCAATTCATTTTCAATATTAATATCGGCGGTTTTCTTTAATTGATTTAGCGAAGTGGTACGCACACGTAAGGATGGTGAGGTACTGTAGGGCATATCCATGATGCTCGTATTGGTAACAGAACGTACAACTGAAGCACTCTGTTGATGCTTGGCAACTGCAGCGTTTACTGCGGACGAAAGTAATATGGAATTCAAAAGATTGAATTGTGTTTGGGTTTCTTGATCTGTATAGTTTTCATTAATATATTCAGCAGAGGTCTGACCAAGTGTAGGGCCTGTTTGGAGGAGACCAATAGGCGATAATGATGATGATGATGAAGAAGACAACGACGACAATGTAAATGGTTGTGATGAAGATCTATTAAGCGAATCGATTTCAGCAGTTGATGATGAAATGGGAGCATTAAATTTTGAAATTGATTTAATTATTGATGGCTTAGAATAGAGTTCTCTTTCATGCAATGTCACAGCAATTGTTTCACTTGATTTCGATGATATTGGTGATGCATATGAAATTGATGATGAAGATGATGAAGATGATGATGATGACGATGATGATGATGCGGGTAATGATGATGATGATGATGATGATGGTGATGATGATTTCTCGTTCAATTTTTCAATATTACTCATAAATATATCTTTTTGATTAACAAATAATTCTTTAAAAAGTTTAAATTCTTCTTATAACAGGCTTTTTTTTTTCACTGTGCCAGCTATCTACAAAACTAAAGATATTTTTTGTAAACTTGTTTCGTTAGAAAGTTGTATTCAATAATGAACAGCCTTTTTCATAATAACTGCCTTCCAAACCAGGTTTTATACTATTAAGCAACGCTTTGATTCACTTCTCGCAACTTTTTAGTATTAATACTTTTTTGTTGCCTTTTTGCAATGCACAGCATGTACTAAATTATCGTTTAGGGTCGCAGGAGTGTATTTGTATATAACTTTGCTTTCTGCAAATAAAATTTTTGGAAAGAAAAAAAAAAAAAATAGCAGAAAAAAGAAAAGATTTATGTTTAGTTTTAATAGCACAAAGGAAACAAAGTTGAAAAACTTTTTTGTTAACTTCCGTCAGATTTTTTAAATCTATTATTCTTGCAAATAAAGGAAAGAACACTTGCTTGCTCCTGTTTCTGTCGCTTTTTGTTTTTTAATTTTAGCGGTTAATTATTGCTAATCATACGTGTTTTTATCCACTTACAATTGATACGAGAAAACTAATAACGTGGACAAAATATGTTTTCATTCCCAAAGTCAAATAAAAATATCCTCTCCAGCACAACACACGACACACAATTCAAAACGAAGTAAATTCTCACCAACACAATCAAATCACACACATAGATATCTATGTCTTATTTATTCTCTTCGTTTATTATATGCAAAGAGAATAAAAATGCACACAACAAGTGGAATAGACAACGAATTAATTAATAATATAT
This sequence comes from Glossina brevipalpis, assembly GCA_000671755.1. NCBI lineage: Eukaryota > Metazoa > Arthropoda > Insecta > Diptera > Glossinidae > Glossina > Glossina brevipalpis. Next base: position 139,239 of record KK351339.1, on the reverse strand, counting down.
ATTTTTTATACCTACTAACCAAACAATATATTATTTTTTTTCTCATTTTGTTTACGATGCTTTGGTGTACAACTCATTATTAAAGGCTTGAAATATTTTGTTTAACGTAAGAAATTTATAAGTTTATTTAGCTGCAGCTGTCTGATCTCCTGTCTGAATACTTTAAAGCATGAAGAGGAGACGAAGATGAAGATCAAATTTCAAAAAATTTACTTTTTCTATTTCTCTTAAAAGTTACTTAATTCAATGTCAAAATTATAGACAACAACGTATAAAAATATTGCTTTTTTTTTGCATTCTTTTGTTTCATTTTCCATGCAAACAAGGGAACATGTTTACGTACGACATTATTTGAGTGTTAGAGACAAAAACTGTGCTCTTAACATTCTCTTATATATTATTCGATTCTCTTCCATTCCAAGCGAGAGAGATATGAAAACAAAATGCATAAATATTGCAGTAAACGTGATTACGCTAAACTCCAGAGTTCAGTTGGTGGTTGCTTCTTCTGAATTTATTCTTGAAAGATGTTTTTCTCTTATCATTGTTTTTGAAATCAAAATTGTATAAAAAAAGAGAGGCATATACAACACAACTACCCATTAAAGAGGCTAAAGTGTTAAAGTGTTAATATGTGTATGATAATGATGTTTGACAAGTTTTTACAGTTATCGTGGTATTAGAGCAACAGACAAATTTTTATAAAAATTTTCATATAACGCTTGGAACTTCATGAGAAAATATATATAATAAATGTACCATACATATAATAATAATAATAATAATAATACATATGTATAGAGGGAGAAGGAGAGGGGTCTTTTTTATTTACATTAATAGAGGTTATTTTGGCGTTATGCATACAAAAGACATAAGGTACGTTAAACAATTAACTTTAAAAAAAAAAAAAAAGAAAAATAAAAGAGCGTGTCATTAAAAGGTTGCAGTCTTTCAATAGTGACCTAGTATTATAAATAAGGTTTATGAGTCATCAATAAATAAATAGGTTTATTCACAATGAATACATCTTTCCCCTCTCCTTTTCTTACATTACCCCTGCACCGTGTCCACATGTTTGCGGGCAAGGGTGCTTTATAGCTGCCCACTTATTAAAAAATATATAAAATTTTTTTTTTTTCTTTTTTTAAATGAATAAATTGAAACAACGAAGAAAATATTTAGTATATTACCCGTCTGCCGACCCCTACAGTAAAATACTACTATACAATTTCCATATGTTTATGTCCGAGCTAATGAATTAGTTTTCAAGGATTCGTTGTTGTTCTATGACGAATGTGTTAAATTTATTTCTTTTGAATTCTTACGATATTATTATTTGTTCTTTAAAAGAATGACAGTATGTTTTTGCGCTCTCGCCCAATATTACACATAAACATTCACATAAACCTTATAGTAATTAACTCTTTTATGATTTCCCTCCTCTTAATTTTTATTTTTCTTATGGATTCTATATATAACGATAAAAACTCAAAATCAAAATCAAAATCAAAAAGTCAAATAAATCTATATGTTGTTGTGTCAACAAATGCTTGGGAAATTAACATAACCTATATAACTCACTTAGTGTGACTGATGCGTAGAGTATTGTAAATAATTCATGTGTAATCTTATTATCATTTTCTTTAATCTCCACCGAACAATAATGATGAGAATTATTCATCAGAGATAAAGTTTATCAGCGTAAAAGTGCCAATCATAAGACAAAAGTCTGAACCTTGGTATATGTATATATGGCAAGTTCAACAATGGTCAGGTCTTTTTAGCAATCAACAGATTTACAGTAAATGGCAAAATTAAAAAAAAACATCAATAACTCTCTTGCAAAACATTTTCATTTAATCCTCTTATTACCTTTTTTCTATAAATGTTTAAGTTAAAAAAAAATCACTTACTAAGAATATAATATACGGCTGGGAACAAATATTCTATATAAAAAATCTATCACCACCCACTGGTTCATGTATAAAATTTTCAATTTTCTGTCTGTGTCTCTTTCTCTCTCTCTCTCTCTCTCTCTCTCTCTTTTTCTCTCTACCCTTGTCACTTACATATAACTTTATGTGAACGAGGCAGATCGTTTCCATTTGTGAATATAAATATTAGGGACAGGGGACTCCTCTCCTCCATAGAATAAATTTTGGAAATTTTACTCTTCAATCTTTTAATAATTTATGTTTAATGAGCAAAAAGGCAAACTCTTTTCGTTTAAAGGAGCATAAGGGCGTGTCTTTTATGTAATATGGGACATTTTCAGTATCAATGTTCATGCAAGAGCTTCTAATATTTTTGTCAAATTTGAAGTCGATATCTGCATCTTTGCGATCAAGAGAGAGTCCACAATGCACATCCATCCATACAGGCAGATAGGCGGACTCTTATACTTCGTTAATTCCCCCGAAGTCTTCTTTTGTCTTGAAAAGATTATCACAAAATGACTATATCCTCTTCCTCTTCCTCTTCCTCCTCTTCCTTCGCCGGTACGTATAAGAACAAACACCAAGAGAGTGCTACAAAGATTCTCTTAAAGGGGCTTATGTCAAAATAGAGGCAACATTAGGAATCAAGTAGTAAAGAACGAAGGTAAGATAAAATTGTAAAATTTTCCACTTTTTTTTGGAATTTCTAGAAAAATATCTCTAGAAGAGTATATCTTCTTAAGTACGTAGAATAAAATGTTTCTTAATAGACAGACAAACACAAGGCGAATAATTGATATAAAGTTCACAATTATTGTATTGAAAATAGTAATAATTGGACTGCGGGTAGAAACAAGTAAATTATTTGTGAATAAAAAATATTTTATTCCCAAAACATAATAATAAAATAATAAAATTTTATTTATTTTTAACAAATAATGTCATTTTTTATATGGAAAACGTGGAATTGACTTCGTTCCGCTTAATTTAAGATAAATGTCAAGGGGTATCATCTCAATTATAGTTTCTCTCTCCTCCGAACCGTTGTAGTGTAGAACAGAAATTTGGTATTAAAAAATTGTATTTTTGATCGGCTGAATACTTTTTATAGTAGTAAAAAAACTTCCCTTTTTAACAGGTAAATAAATTGATCGTAAATTTCATACAAGAGAAGTGTCATTTGAAAGGCAAATAAATGAATAAAAACTGACTTATTATCAGGTTGATTGAGCTGATATAACCGATACTTACAAAAGTCACCTTAAAGCAAAAGAAAAAAAAAAAAAAACAAGGAAAGAATTTCATTACGTTAATAATTGTCCTTTTCAAACTAGCACACAAACACACAACCCCAAAGAAGAGCCTCGGGAAACCTTTACACAAAGTACAAGCTTCCTTCTTGAGTGTCTTAAGGTTCTGCGAACTACTTCCACATACTCTACTTTAGTGTTAAGAATTTTTGTTTGCTTTTACAACCTAATTGAAAATTTCATTTTGTGTACTATGATGATTGATGATGATGATGATGATAAAAAGTGCATTTAACAAGTTAGTTAGCATACCAAGGTTCCGATTCCTTGTCGGAAAAACTTTCAAATTTTGATATAAATTTTGTGTGCGATTCAAAAAAGTCCTCGTATTGACTCAATATTATAAACGTTGCAATTTTTCCCCTTTTTGTTTCTATCTTTCTATGCATACCCCCAACAACAACATAAAGATTTACGAAAAAAAAAAAAATAAATAAATAAAAATTAAAAAATTACTTTTATTTCAAAATTGTATCATAAAAGATCAAATTAAAAATATTCGAGCAAATTAACGAAAAAAAAAAAATTCAATTCAAATAAATAAAATAACGCAAAAAACACAAAAACTCGTTCAGTTTTCATTTGCTTTTTATATCACTCAAAATAATTGATAGTTTTGTTAAAAACTAATAAGAGGTAGGTAGAGGGGCTTCGTTATTGCACTCGTGATAAAGAGGCAATTATTGTTAATTATTGGGGATTAAAAAAAAATATAAATAAAAGAAGTCTACTGAAGTCTAATTAATGAAATTATTATTGAAGTTTATCAGAAATCTGATTTATAATGATAATCTTAAATTGGTGAGTGAGCGAAAAAGAGAGAGAGAGAGAGAGAGAGAGAGAGAGA